>LBNU01013187.1:43637-84584 GCA_014162995.1 Artemisia annua
ACTACTACTAATTAATGTCCTTAACACCACCCCCCCCCCCAGTCCAACGTGGACCTCCGTTTGGTGCTGCCAGCCACCCGCTATGATCCCCCTGTGTGCGCGCCAAATGCAACACCAAGTAACTAACGTACGTGTTTTGACATGTCACGATACCTCGTGCTCTGAATGATTCTCATTGCTTGAGAATCACAAAAAAAAGATGGCAACAACCACGAAAAATTTGGATAAGAAACTAACATCTAACTATGATGGGATGAATTATTTTCTAACAACCCATTATAGTAAACATTACTATTTTCATAACCTTTTATGGAAAACAAAACTCAAAGGGTAATTTAGGAAATTAGGAAAACAAATATCATACACGTCGATAACTTAAAAACAAAAATCAAACCATAATACTAGTAAAATATTCCCCTTCAAATGAAAATTTGGACTTTTCCTTTTTGTTTCTTCTCTTTCACACATACATGCTTGGTGGTGTCTCTATTGAGTCATAAATTTCTTCCATCTTTTCTGCCTTAGCCTCATAAACAGGGTCCTCCTTCTCCTCTTTTATTATCATCATCATTTGCCTCCAACCCATTTGCTCTTTAACATTAAAAGGTACCATTTTTCCACTTTGTTAGATTCTTTTCATCATTGCTAATCAAGATTTATACTTTATATAGTTATTATTATTATTTCATTAAATGGGTAATTAAGATTTTTTCCTCATGTTGTATACAGTCTTAAAACTGTTCATATGGTTTATAAAGATTTAATTTTTTTTATCTCATTTTGTATAAAGTTTGAGACTTTATATGGTAATTTAACTCAATTATGGTTTTTATAACATGGGTTTGTTTAGAATTATCACTATTGGCTGTAATTAGTTATAAAGTTTAGTTCTTTTATTCTATTTTGCTGTAATTAGTTATAAAGTTTAGTTCTTTTTTATCTTAACTCAAAAATTGCAGTTTCTAAGGTGCAAATAACAAATATCAAATTGGTTTTTTATGTTTAAATTTATTTTGTTGTTAGATTTTTAGATAAAATAGTGCAAAATTTAGTGGGGTTTATAATTTTAATGAGCTTTATTTTTTGGCTAAAAAAAAGTGTTTAAAGTCCATTTTTAATCATCTGTAAACCCCACTAACAATTTGTTAAAGAAACAAAAATTAATCAATTTTCACCTCCAATTGTGCTCAAATTTATAGTTTCTTATTAGATTCAGTTGATACTTTGCAGGGCGAATGCATTTGGTTGTGTGAGTTATCACAGATTTATGATAACGAAGCAGCTTTATATGTAAATTAAGTTTCTTGGTTGTTATCTTAATCCATTTTCACCACCAATGGCAAGAAAAACGCCAAAATGCCCTCCCACGGTTGAAGCTAATCAATTCGGTTGTACATGGAGCTTTAGTGGTATGTTTGAGCACAACCATGACCGTCCTCGCCAGAAAATGCTGTCAAATGTGATCCATGGGAGCAAAAATCTTCACGGTGAGTTCGCTTAAAGCTCTGATTACGTAGTACTCTTAATCCATTGTTGATATGAAGTTTATATATTTTTTTACAGTTATTAGTTTAGATTAACTTGGTGACTACGCGAAGTTGCATTGTCATATTGACTTAGAAGTCAATCCGACTGATTTAAAATCCTTGCATTTATACGAGTACTTATGTTTTCTGAGAATAACTTACATAATACAAATAGGAAAAGTTAGTACTAAATTTGTTAACACATTCTTAGGAATGTGGTATTTGAAAAAACATATGTTGAGTTTAGAAGTCAATCTGAATGTTGTGATTTCTTGCTTTAGGAGCAGGCAATGCAAGGAGCCAAGTACAAATGCTTACATTTGATGAACAACTTAGAAGCATCAATGTAAGTATGCATTTCTACTTCTGATTTGAGATGTAGCATGTATCTTTGGATTAGATTTTTAAAACATATACATTTTTTTTCATATTGAATCAAAGAAGAAAACCGCAAGCGTGAACCAATCTGCAAGAGGGGAAACAAGTTCTTCAAATCAGACACGAAAGGATGACGAGGTTTGGAAGAACATGGACAACATAGACTTATCTTTTTGGAAAAAGATTAAATCACGATATGAAAACCCGAACAAGAAAAAGGAAAGCACAAACTTTGTAGATAGAATTGTGGTTTTGAAGCCAAGTCATCGTGTTGTAGAATGTCCAGTTGATGTAGGATGTAGGTGCTCATATTTGCATCATCACCAGAGCTCATTGAGGAAACAACAACTCATTAAACAAACTCACATTTCGTTTAATGATGTTAGAAAGAAATTGAAAAATGCCAAGAAGATGAAAAACAGTCGAAAGATTAAATTTTTTGAGGCTTCTGAAAGTGGTGAAATTAATGAAATTGATTCAAAATTGGAGAAATTATCGATTGCACCCTTCTCAAAGAAACAGGAACCAGAAGTCTTTATAGAAGCAAAAAGACACCTAGCCGAAAGGTTAAGGCAAATTGGAAAGGGTGTGGGTGAGCCTCCGGGGTCTTCTAGTAAAAGAGAGTCACGGACTTTAGAGAGGATACTACTCTTTTCTCCTGTACATGAGTCAATGGCTACTTTCCTTTGTGAACCAAACAACATGTTGGATGTGGACTTGGAGCCAAACAACATCAGCTCGACGGAAGCAGATGGGTCCACCGAAGGATCACGAATGGTAAATTTAACATCTTTTTTCCTTTATTTAAATTAGAGGTGGCAACATGGGTGGATCAAGCGGGTTTGGGTTGTAGGTCGACAAAACAGCTCGTCCAAATTTGACGGCCCGTTCATTATATATAATTGGTGTCTCAAACATGATTACAGTTATTATTTTATATTGATACAACTTTAGGAACGGGGCTGGATCGGGCCAAAATTGGTGATATTGGTTGACCCAAATATTTTTTGTCGAAAATTTAAAATGTTTCTAAGTAGTTAGCATGTCAAATACGAGTAAACATTTACCGTGCATTTTTTCGAATCCCATCCAAGGAGTCGAAGCTGTGGGAATCAAGCTTGAGACATGTTTATAGAATCTAAAGGGTGCACCACCTTCCCAACGCGATGATTACAGAAGTTAATATTATCTCATTAATTATATAATGAGTAGATTTATATACAACGTTTGTTTGCATAAAAATACACTGGCCGACTTTGACTCGTACCCTTCTAAACTAATCCTTTGTTTTTAATCGTTTGTGGTTGGGGTAAAAATAAAACAAAGTCAAATCATTCATAAGTAAATGGGTCGAAATTGCTTTCTTAAATAAGGAATTAAACTCAGTCACTAACGACATGTGGTGTTTTATCTGCACAGAAGATTTTGTTGGATGTTTCCTCACCTAAAGCTTATTGCAAACTGGGAAATGATCAATTTAGAGAGAATCCAAGCCCAGTGTCTGTTCTTGATTCTTTTTTCACAGACAATATCAGCAGTCCTACTAGCACGAGTGAATCTGGTACGCATCAATTTGAGCTTAAAACTTTTTTTTTTTTCATTCCTCTAAGTATCTTTCTAACACCAAGTCATCTACCTTCTGAACACCAGCTGAGCTTCAAGTTCAACCACATCGTCTAGATTTTGAAGAAAACTCATCACAAACATCATCTTCACCACGAATGACCAATTTAAGTTCATTTGTGTTGGATCGAGAGTTCATTTTTTCATATGTTAACGATATCTACCAAACGTCTCAGTCAAACTGGGAGGACTTTGTAGCAACGGAGTATCCGACAGAATCATCGTGCGAGCATAAACTCCTGCATGATTGTGTCAAGGAAGTGTTGGTTAGCTTACAGTCAAGGTTCACATTTTTTAGCTCAACTGTTCGACCTTTTTCATTGGAAAGAGATGTGGTTAACGAGGTTATTGACCAAGTTGACTGGCACAATGGTCACCCTTTGGGTCCAAGGACGCTAGATCTTCTTGTCAAGAGGGATATAGCGAAATGTGGGCAATGGGTAGATGTTATATCAGATAGAAATGATATTGTGTTTGAAATCGTAGATGAAACTCTCCAAGAACTAATTATGGAAACTATTTTAGACATTCAAATTTGAACCTGTGACTTTCGGGATGACTTGTTTAACTGACCTCATGGGCCATGGTCCGTGGTTCATGCTTCACAGACTCAGTTAGTTCTAGCCTGAGCAGGACTGCGCTGTCGGGTATTGTTTCATGTGTTAGTTACTATAGAGGGAAGTTCTAGTTATATTAGTTTTGGTCATTTTTTGTGGAATATGAGACTTGTATGTATAAATCAGATTATAGAGTCGAATCATTCATTGAATAAAGCCATTGAAGGGTTGTATCTTATGCTAATTTGTTGTACATTGGAAGAATTATTTTTCATGCTCCAAACTTTACAATCGTTGTAGTTACTCACATATGGATAATAAGGCTCTCATGTGTTTCAGACATAATAGGTCATACTGTATTAAGCTTCTTTTTGGGAGAGAAAAATTTAATGTGTGGCCTTAATGTAATTATTTAAGACATTTGTTTTATCTATACTTTACTATATAAAGCATTTAAGTTGTGGGCTCCACCAAAAATTAAGATAAGGAGCTCCAATTATGGAGTGACATGTGTCACTTCTCAACTAAAAACCACCTTTATTTTCAAATTGAAATATCTTTTGATCTATTTATTTTTTTAATGATTTGATTTCACCATATTTTCTAAAATTTTGTGCTCTTTAATTCAACATCCATTTTGATATATTTTTATAAGTTTTTAGTTTTTGCATTTTTAATGGGTTATTTGATTCAAATTTTTACAACTTTAACCTTTATTTGAATCAATACAAACTTTCGTCAAAATTATAACTTTTGGTGAAGATTTTGACGGGTAAAAAATTATGAGGGTCTTTATACGAGAATAATAACGTCATAGGAAAGTTATGAGAAATCCAAACAAACACATACAACGAACACATATACTTTCGGAGTGTTGTGTAACGAATTCACTAAACAGGTACGGAATTGTAGGAGAGTTGGATTAACAATTCATTCATTATATTTCTATTATAACTATATTTTTTTCGCCGCCGCTGTGCGCGGGTATCCAACTAGGGCTGAGCACCGAAGGTTCAAAACCGAACCGGACCGACGAAACCGACCGAACCGACGAAAACCGAACCGGACCGACGGCCCGTCGGTTCGGTTTCGGTTCCGGTCTTTCATAAAATTCGGTTTCGGGTCGGGTCGGTTCGGTTCGGTCCGGTTCGGCCCAAAACCGACAAAAAACATGCCAAAATACACGTAGACCGACAAAACCGAACCGAACCGACGATAACCGAACCGACCCGACGGCCCGTCGGTTCGGTTTCGGTTCCGGTTTTTCATGAAATTCGGTTCTCGGTTTTTTCGGGTCGGGTCGGTTCGGGTCGGTTCCGACCCGATGCTCAGCCCTATCAACTAGTCTAAAATGATATGTTCTTTTTCATGTAACACTAACTTTGACCCATCATGTTCAAATAAAACTTGAGCATGTATTACTCCATCACAAATTCCATCTTTGTTTTCATTAAAAGTCAAACTAAGATTTGATTTGAAATACATATGATAAAAAAATAAAAAAAATAATAATAAAAAATAAAAAATATTAATAATAAATTACATTGAAGGGGAAGAGATTAAATAAAAATGTTTTTCTGTCGTGAAAAGTGTAATCCACAGAAAAGAGTTGTCTAAAATAAAAAGCTCTTAAAAAAGTTTAAAATTGTTAAACAAGATAAGGAATATTTGTGCATAAAAAATTTGTGAAACAAGTTTTCAAAATTTTGATTTTTTATAGGGTGTTTTGATGAAAAAAAATAAAATTTTAATTTTTTATATGTTGTGGACAACGAAATTTTGATTCATATACCAAGAAGAAGTTAGGTGTACAAACGAATTTTCAATTACAAAGCGTCGATTTACAAATTTTTTATGGGCAAACGTTTTTCCGGATTTTTTTTATCAAAACCATACACTTCTAGAAACCTTTCTTCACAACATTTTTATCCACCAATGTCCCCATCTTGCGGAAAAATTTTTTTGGAACTTTTTACGAATTTTTTGTGTTCGTATTTTTTCTACGTTTCTCACGAGTATTAATTTATTTTATTGAATCTCGCCTTTATCGAAGATATATCTTTAAAAAAGCAGAAACATAATTATTGATGTAGTTAACTAGTCATGTTTAACTAATAAACAGATCATGTTAAGTGTTTACGTGTGGTATGTATTGAGGGTTTGGGGTTGGTCGATCGTTCGGTTTCCCTCGTTCGGAAAGGACCTCAAGGTGTGACCAGAGTCACATTATATGTATCCTGATTCCGTTTACTGAGGCACTGTTCATTCTTTTANTTCTTCCCTTCTAAAAAGAAAATTTTCGTCCTCAAAAATTGAAGTCGCAAAAGTTAGACGGAGTCGTAGCAATTCACAAAAGAGCTTCACAATTTACCTTACGCTCGGGGAGGTTCTTCCGAAAGAATCTTCAAAATTTTTTTTTTTTTTTTTTTTTTTTCCTCATGACTCGATCCCAACAACTAGAATAGCCCCAGGCCCTCCAATAGAACACATATCATAACCAATCTAATCCAACGAATGTGAAACAAATACGTAGCAGATGACAGATGACAGATGACAGATGACAGATGATAGATGATAGCTGGAATCCTACAAGGAGGTACACTAAACACATAAACGTACGAAGCAAGCAGAGCGATGGTACTAAACGATAAATGTTCATCAACTCCTACCGAAATCTGAATGAATAAAGGGACTTGCCAAAGTCGAAGGAGTACAAATCAAATCATCAAACGTATCCAGAATCTCATCAAGAGATGGGTAACATAATCACATTGACATTCCAAATCACAAATCAGAGTATCAAAATGTATCAAAGGCATAACTGAAGAGATAGAATAATCATGCGGAATAGAACAAATCCAAAATCTAACACGTCGCAAACCAAAACTCTTTCAAATGCTAAGACGTCTAATTCTTCTATACTTCTTCTGAAAGTGTGAACCAAAATGCTATTCTCGATCACGATCTTTGTAGGCGCGCCATGTAGCTTGAATAATTTCCTGCCGAAAGAAATCTCTGCCAATCCTCCAAGCAAGCCGTCATAGTCGATGCTCCACTGCCACTCTACTTATGTTGTTCTTCCTCTTGCGCGTGGAAATCTCCGATGTATAGTCTCCACCGTCTTCATACCATCCTGTCCAGCTCCAGCTTCAAAACTCTATACATATTAGTACAACTAAGATGAATAGAGTTGATAGATCTGTGTGCTTCAATTCAAACTGCTTCCTTCCACCGTAGAAATTCATCACCGAAAACGAAGATAATTCTCGTGTTTCTCTTTCATCTCTGAAAACACTAATATTTCATACTATGACAATTTGTTCATGTATTCATGAAAGGCACGATTTATCAATTTCATAGGAATAGTCGAAAAGGTAACCAATACAATTGGCACACACAAATATGAAAAGAAATACTATGAGTATCCCGTTTCTTACACAAAATAAGACACGATTCAGCTTCCAACAATAAATACCATCATCATTCTCCTCCATGAATAAAACAAAAACACACAAAGATACACAGCGAACGTTCCAAACAAATCGAATACCTCTCGAGGCGAGTTTCATCAGAGAAATATCTTTATAGCAGTGGGGAAATCAACGCACGAGTTCCAGAACAAGGTGATCATAAATGATTATCAAGTTATGTATCATGGTGTAGAATATGAACTTCACAAAACGTCAAAGGTGACAAATCATCAAACGACAGTCGTCATCATCATAATACTCATAAAACAAATCAAAATCCATAATAACATCGAATTGAACATTTCCAACGTAAACAGATTAGCATAACAAAATCGTCTCCAAATATCTCCATAACGCATCGGACGAATCGAATATACACGATGGGAAGTCACAAAACGATCATAGAGTAGAATAGGTAAGGTCAAAATCAATATTGAAGAAGGAACCTTAATATGCTTATCAAAAGCAAAGGAAAACCATAGAATGTGCCGATCACCTCGGATTCATATACACGCGAATCTCCGAACTAACGAAAGACATCTAAACGAATGTCGAATGAATCAAGAATCGAAGTTCAAAAGGAAGTGATAACTCTAGAGAAAGAAACCTATAAGGCACACTACGAAATCTAAAGGCATCCTAAACACATGTCGCGAATCCTGATAAGTCTTTTAAGTCTCCGAAATTAATGATATAGTAAGAGCTTAACGAAAAGCAAAGGCATAAATCAGAGTAAAGGCGGAAGCAAAAAGACCAACGTCTGATCATATATCTACCCAATCCTCACCGGTCATACTAAAGCTCGTAAGGGGAGAGACTCAAGGCAAAACCTTCCGAAGCAATTCCTAAAGCTTCTAAGGTGCAAACCTAAGGGTCCAAAACTTCACAGGTCATAACTTAGGTACTACAAGTCGCAGCCTTAGCTCTGATACCATAATTGTAACACCCCAACCCGACATGGGTCTGGAGCGCTACAGTATGGTGACATATCAAAGCATACAAAGCATACAACGCAAGCGGAAGACTTAAAACAAAAGGTTACAATGGAAAAATCTGAAAGTACAAAGGAATACTAAAACTATAAAAGAAGGAAAGTACAAACTAAACAAAGTCTAAACTAATCCAAGTCCGAAACTAGTCCAGATGAAATGGGCTTCTAGTCCATGGGGTAGTCCACTAAAGCTCTATAACACTCTTCACCCAAACCCAGCTTCCAACCTAAAACCTGCCGCAGGAAAAGGAAATGCGGCTGAGCTACGAAAGCTCAGTGAACAGATATATATATACAACGAATAAACGAAACATAAATAAATATAAGAAAATGAATCAAAAGCTCCTGCTGAAAAGGGATGTCATCTGTCAAATGCATAAGCGATCAAACGAAACGATATCATAAGTCAAAGGAAACGAAGCATCAAAGATATATCAACATAAACATAATCATACGGAAAAGGAAATGAGTACGTATCAACAAAGAAGCGTCTAAACAAGGTACTTGAATAGACAAATGAACATAGGAAAGCCACGAGCCGACCTGCCAAGGTACTTGACAGATCTCATACATACATACATACATAATCCATAATCACCTATCAAAGGATACGGAGAGGGGAGACCTCTCGGTACCACATGGAGTAGCTAGCTCCCAAACGTGAAGGAGTAGAGAAGCACCTACCCACATTCACCATACATAAACATACATAAACATAAGTGCTAGGATGCATCCATACGCCCCCCATACATACATACATAAACATACATGCACCCTGCTCGCAGGACAGGTATACACATATCATAAATGGCCAGGAGATCTCATAATCATAATCATAAACAAAGTGGGGACGCCGTGGATCAATCACACCTCCACAGAAAGTGTCATGCCATCGGTGCCTCGATGACACGCCCATGGTACCTCCATGAGTAGTTAGAAAACTCGGGCATAAGAAGGGAACGAAGCATACATACATACATACATAGAATCATAGCAGCATATCCGAATCATCTCATAGCATAATCATAATCAGAGGAGTATCAAAAGAATGAAGATCATATATCAAAAGGATCATATCATATCAAGAATCATAATGAAGGAATCAAGCATAAGGGAACATAGCAATGGCTTAGGGAATCTTATAACGAATCAAAGTCATGAGAGAGAAAGCACCCTTACTGAAAAAGGGCAGAATATCTGTACCTTAAACCGCCAACGAAACCATATCATAACACAAGAATAGGAAGTCATTCTTCTTCAGCGAATCTACACGAATTAATGATCGACTTAATATTAATAACTTATTTTAAATCAGATTAATCGTTTTAGTCGGCTTTCCATTTTTAGAACTTTCCATTTATAGCAGCTTTCCAATAATAGTAACTTTCCGAATTAGCAAGTTTCCATATCTAGTAGGTTTCCCGAAATAGTAATTCAATGCTTTAAGGTTATAATTGATAATTAATAATATTTAAGGTTTAAAATGACAATTATAGTAGTTTAGAGTTAATTATGTCAGTTTAGTAAAGTTTAGGGTCAAAATGTAAATTATCAAAATTAAATATTAACGATGTCAAATAAAATTATTTTAAAGTTTATACTCTAATTTTATATTAAGATGATAATTTTAGACCCCGTCATTCATAATTTATTAACGTATCTTCGACATCAATCTTAGACCGCGACGACCAAAATATTATATGATCGCATGCATTTGATTAAACTGTAATGAACTCCATAACATATAGGATTTTATAAATGACAAAACATTCCGTTATTTGTCGAAGGCCAAAACAGTTTTATAACCATAACAGTATTATACTAAAAATAGTTTCGAAATACACGCATGACCAAAACATAACCTGTTTTATAACTTATTCATTCTTGCTTTCTTTTAATGAAAGTAATTTTTTTTTTTTTTTTTTTTTTTTTACATATATGTCATATAATATTTAAAGTATAAAAACTTTGAATTAGTATAGACTTAGATACCTTAGGGTCATGAAACACAAAAGATGAGAAACTTAAGAATTGCCTTCTTCATTAATTGTACTCCTTTCCATTTCATTTCATACGTATTTTCGCTTGTTCGAACCGTTTTGTATAGCATATATCAAGTAAGTTCATTGGCCATGTACTTCATATATGAATTACTCTACTTCATGAGTTATTGTGCTTATTACGAAGCTACTTATACGCATATCCGAATGATATAAGTACGAGATGAGGTAGACCATAATATTAAGATTCAAACGTTAACGAGATTCAAGCGTTTACCTCCAAGCCAAAGGAAGACAGTTTACGACCGAAATGAACATGAGCAGTAGCACCGGACCAAACTCGAACACGGATGACACGAACACTATCGAAACAAACCCACACGATACGAGTAAATGAATACCATAATTCAGCCCTAACACGAATGATAACCCACCAGCAATGAACCGAACCTTGATCGAAACCACCCAAAATTTTCTGAACTCGTATAAGCGTGGCTTGAACCGAACCCAAAGAAAACAGGTTTTGGATGAACACTTTATTTGATGGCTTGCTTTTGTTCTTGTTTTAGATATATGTGAATGTGAAGGTTATACGTACCAAATGCAAGAAAAGTGTAGATAACCATAGAATCATGCGGATAGGATCGTTTATATTATGGAGGTTGGCTGTTTCTATTTTAATAGAGCATGCAAGAGATAGGATCGGATCTTCACAAATCATGCATATTGATATAACCGACAAAACCGCGTGGTGTAAAAATAGATCATGGCAAGGATAAATGAGAGTATGATTCTTATCTCTTCAATACGTGTGGAGATGAATAGATAAAAGGAATGTGTCGTGTATTTGTGAAGTGCATATGCCGAAATTTAAGGTGATAGAGATATGAAAATTAAATCTCTAATTTGTCAAAGAAGAATAGGAAGTTATGAGAGTAATTATCGCTAGTTTGGAAACGGTCCTATTATCATTCAATTTTATTTGAAACGAAATTAAATATTCTAAAACTCTCACAACTTAATAATTTCTAATCGGTCCATGTATTGTTCAGAATTACGGTTTTTAAATACTTAGGTTATAAACGTAATGTAATGTCTTAGATTATAAAACGCCTTTTCAAAAGTTTGAAATTTGAGCGGTATTTTGGGCATTTTACATGTTTCAGAATTTCGGGTTTTACAGTGCCTATTTTACATATCGTGCATATTTTAAATAAGAAATGAACGTTGTCATAGGTAACAGGTCTTTTTATGCGGGAATTTGGTAGCAACAGGAGGTTTGCTCTGAAATGGCTGCGGGATCATGGAATACCTTCGCTTTCTTTTGTGATATGCTCCACCTTCTCATTCAATCATGGTTTGTGAGATTTATTGGTGTGTTCTTTTGTTCTAGTATATGAGTGTATTACTTAACGTCAGACCACGTTAAAAGCACCATCAAAACATAGCCTCGGGAATGGTGGCCATTCCAGCTGTACAAGTCAACTGCACTTAATGTGGATGCGATTTCCAGTCAAGATAGGAGTATAGGACAAAAAGTATTTGTACGGATTTTTAGAAGTGTTTACGGAACTTTTTTGATTTACAAATCTTTTAGTGTATAATCATTTATATGGTATGCTAAATGTAAAGCGCGTATTCATTTTTTTGTGTATGTTATATATACACGAGTGTATGCAGCTATGTCTCTTTTTTTTTTTTATAAAAACAGTGAATCGATCTTATTAGTTTATACCAAAAATCGTTAGAAACGAATATTAGACTTAAACCGGCTCTGTCACAACACGCGACAGCCTAGTTTCTCGTAATAGAACAAATATGAAACTTGAATGGATTTTTGAATCACATAAAAAGTGTGAGTAACTTTAGTGGAACTTTTTGTAAGTTGATTATTGTTAGAAAAGTGACTTAAACTTTAGGGGTTGTTTGGTAAATTTTGTGACTTGTCCTACAAGTTTGTTTGGAATTTGGAAACTAATCTATGACGGTTAGTTTTGGCTATAAATAGGGATTGATAACATTAGAATTCTTTGTACCTTTTGAAATTGTGGTTGGTACCTTTTGAATTTGTGTTTGGTACATTTGAATTAGAATTTGTTTTTGAATTTGGTTTTGTAATTTGGGTTGGTATTTGAATAAAGTTTCCGCTTAGTTTGTTTGAATTTGTTTGTTTGTTTNTTGGAAACGGTCCTATTATCATTCAATTTTATTTGAAACGAAATTAAATATTCTAAAACTCTCACAACTTAATAATTTCTAATCGGTCCATGTATTGTTCAGAATTACGGTTTTTAAATACTTAGGTTATAAACGTAATGTAATGTCTTAGATTATAAAACGCCTTTTCAAAAGTTTGAAATTTGAGCGGTATTTTGGGCATTTTACATGTTTCAGAATTTCGGGTTTTACAGTGCCTATTTTACATATCGTGCATATTTTAAATAAGAAATGAACGTTGTCATAGGTAACAGGTCTTTTTATGCGGGAATTTGGTAGCAACAGGAGGTTTGCTCTGAAATGGCTGCGGGATCATGGAATACCTTCGCTTTCTTTTGTGATATGCTCCACCTTCTCATTCAATCATGGTTTGTGAGATTTATTGGTGTGTTCTTTTGTTCTAGTATATGAGTGTATTACTTAACGTCAGACCACGTTAAAAGCACCATCAAAACATAGCCTCGGGAATGGTGGCCATTCCAGCTGTACAAGTCAACTGCACTTAATGTGGATGCGATTTCCAGTCAAGATAGGAGTATAGGACAAAAAGTATTTGTACGGATTTTTAGAAGTGTTTACGGAACTTTTTTGATTTACAAATCTTTTAGTGTATAATCATTTATATGGTATGCTAAATGTAAAGCGCGTATTCATTTTTTTGTGTATGTTATATATACACGAGTGTATGCAGCTATGTCTCTTTTTTTTTTTTATAAAAACAGTGAATCGATCTTATTAGTTTATACCAAAAATCGTTAGAAACGAATATTAGACTTAAACCGGCTCTGTCACAACACGCGACAGCCTAGTTTCTCGTAATAGAACAAATATGAAACTTGAATGGATTTTTGAATCACATAAAAAGTGTGAGTAACTTTAGTGGAACTTTTTGTAAGTTGATTATTGTTAGAAAAGTGACTTAAACTTTAGGGGTTGTTTGGTAAATTTTGTGACTTGTCCTACAAGTTTGTTTGGAATTTGGAAACTAATCTATGACGGTTAGTTTTGGCTATAAATAGGGATTGATAACATTAGAATTCTTTGTACCTTTTGAAATTGTGGTTGGTACCTTTTGAATTTGTGTTTGGTACATTTGAATTAGAATTTGTTTTTGAATTTGGTTTTGTAATTTGGGTTGGTATTTGAATAAAGTTTCCGCTTAGTTTGTTTGAATTTGTTTGTTTGTTTGTTTCGTTTGTTTGAATTACCAACAAGTGGTATCAGAGCCAGGTTCGTTTAGCCATGAAGAAGAAAAAGAAAAAAAAAAAGGTTCGCAAGGCTTGTTCGGATTCCGTTTGAAAGTCGATTATTGATTTGGACCTTTTTTGTTGATTGGTTGGATTAAGTTATGGATCGGTTGATTTAGGATAGAGTTTGGAATAAGTGGTCAACCTATTATATTAGTTTTCTTGTTCTAATATAGTTGTTTGGGTTTTGTTTTTAGTTAGTCGATCGTTGGAACATATCAGTCTTTGTTTTATGAATGGATTTTGTTTTCTGGGCTGATCTTCGAGATTAGTTTTTGATTTTGACTTTTGGTATTGGAAATTGGACCGTAATTCTTATTGTAATAAGTGGGTCATCAGAATTATTATCCGTATCAATATTTGGGACGTTTGAATTACTAGAGTCCGTTCGTCAAGTTATTTATTAACTTGAATTTGTTTGATACGTGGATAATAAATTTGAAGTTGGACCGTAATTCTTATTAAATAAGTGGGTCATTAGAATTTGATGTTTGGGTCGTAATTCTTATTATATAAGTGGACCATTGGAATTTGAATTTGGTATTTGGAATTTGAAGATCGATTTGGTGTTTGAACACTTGGTTCAAGTCGTTTGGAATTTGTTAGCTTGAAAATTTTGGATCTTCGTTTGCCGGGCTTTTGAAGTTGGTTGCCCTTAGTTTGATTATCTTTGTTGAAGATCGTTTGAGCCGATTTGTTTGTTTGGTTGACCGAGTTTGAATTTGTCGGTTAACGTTTGATTGTTCGTTTTGAAGATTATCGGCGTTTGTATTGTTCGATTTGTTTTGGATCGAATTTGTTTTGGATCGTTTTTGGGAATCGATCGTTTGATTTGAATTTGGCTAGTATTTCTAGCATTTGAAACTTTGAATTTGATTTGAAGCTGGTGGAGGAGTTTAAGTCACGGTGGAGATTGTTAGAAAAGTGACTTAAACTTTAGGGGTTGTTTGGTAAATTTTGTGACTTGTCCTACAAGTTTGTTTGGAATTTGGAAACTAATCTATGACGGTTAGTTTTNAAAAAAAAAAAAAAAAAAAAAAAAAAAAAAAAAAAAAAAAAAAAAACTTTTTAGTTTACTACACATATAAAATTAGCAAAAATAGTTATCAAACATCACATGGAAAACACTATATCAAAAAGATAACGTTCAAACTAACCCCTTTTTATGACAATTTTTTTCTTTTAGAATAATCTAACATATAGGGGTGAGCATCGGTCCAGGATCGGATCGGACCGACAAGACCGATGACCGAATTAGCCAAAAAGCCAAGATCGAGGACCGGACCGAACGTGGTCGGTCTGGTCCGGTCCGGCCTCGGTCGGTCCGTCGGTCGGTCCGGTCCAACAAGGCTAAATAATTGGTTTATGGTCCGGACCGGACCGACCGAACCGAGGACCGAATTAGCCAAAAAGCCAATACTGAGGACCGGACCGAATGTGGTCGGTCTGGTTCGATCCGGTCCGGTCTCGGTCGGTCCGGTCCGTTCGGGTCATCTGCTAAGCCTTACTAACATACATACTCGAAAACTAATCTAATATTAGAGATTGAGCTTGACACATGCTTGGTAACCCGTTTTTGATAGTACTTTCCTTTATGTTAATTTAAGAACTACTAGCAGGGTATCTGCACGTTGCGGCGGCGGGTACGCTGAAATAAAATCTTTCGGTGAATCATATATTTTAGTTTATTATGTTCTTTTTGACAATAAGTTTACGGATATCAAGAATTTTGTTTAGCCCGTGCCCGTTCGGGCTCAAGCCCGTTTGGCCCGCGCCCGTTCAAGCTCAACCCATTTGGCCCGTTGCTCTTTAGGGTTTGAACATTTGTATAATGTGATTTATTACTTGTATTTGTGACGTTTAATGCAGGAATTGTGTTTATTTGCTAGTACAATATGTTTGAAAATTTGTATTTCTTATGCAAGTGGTGTTTTAATAACTGTATTAATTGTATTTATTGTTCAGTTAATTAATTGACTACATTGAATAGCACTAATGTGGTGTTTTGGTTTTTTTAATATGTGCATTAAAGTGGTGCACAATATTCTTCTTGTCTTGTAAGTCTGAAAATTATGTCCATTAAAGTGGTGTACACTATACTTCTTTTCATGTAAGTTTTAAAATTTAAAGAAAGAGTGCTTTGTGTATTATAGCAGGGTACCCGCGCGTTGCAGCGGTGGGTACCCTGAAATAAAAAATTTCGATGAATAATGTATTTTAGTTTATTATATTTTTTTTACAATAAATTTACGGATATCAAGAATTTCGTATACCCCATGCCCGTTCGGGCTTGAACCGATTGGCCCGTGCCTGTTCGGGCTCGAGCCCGTTTGGTCCGCGCCCGTTCGGGCTCAAGCCCATTTGACCCGTTTCTCGTTCGGGCTTGAATATTTGTATAATATGTTTATTATTTGTAGTAGTGAAATTTAATGCAGGAATTGTGTTTAATTTGGTTGTACAATATGCTTGATAATTTGTATTTCTTATGTAAGGGTGTTTTAATAACTGTATTAGTTGTATTTATTGACCAGTTAAATAATTGACTACATTAAATAGCATTAATGTGGTGTTTTGTTGTACACTATGCTTCTTGTGTTGTACGTCTGAAAATTATGTGCATTAAAGTGTTGTACACTATGTTTCTTTTCTTGTAAGTAGTAAGTCATTATAGTCATTAACAACATTGACCACTTTAATAGCATTAATGTTGTAAGTCTGAAAATAAGTCTAAAAATTACATCATGCTTATTTTGTTGTACACTATGCTTATTTTGTTGTAAATCTGAAAATTGGTTGCAGCTATTGTACATTGTACTTAAATAGTTGTAATTTTTGGTGAAGGGTTTTTTTTAATAGCATTAATGTTGTTTGATAGAATTGTGGTCATAAAATGACACCACGCTTTATTTTCTTTTACAATATGCTTACTTTGTTGTAATTCTGAAAATTGGGTGCATTAAAGTGTTGTAAACCATGCTTAATTTCTTGTAAGTCTTAAAATTTTGGAGAGAGAGGTGTTCATGTTTTATATATAGTATAGATATGTAATATATATTAGTATTTTGATGATTTCGTTATATGTATAAAACTTACACGAAATATTGAACAACATATTTGCAACTATAATTATTTATGAACATATTTGCAATTATAATTATTTATTTTTGTACATCGCCGCCATTATGCGTGAGTACTCAACTCTTATATTGTAAAGAAGTAGATTTTGTTATTATACACTAGCAGGGTATCTCGCGCGTTGCGGTGGTTGGTACCTTGTGATTAAAGTTCAGACACCAACAAAATAACATTGACGAGCTGATTAACTTGAGAAAAACAAGAAGAAAATGATCTCGGTCTGGCCCGATTAATCCGTTTATACCGGTTTCAACGGTCCTCTCAGTTTCATTTTCGGATGGCTTTTACTGGCTAGCCGAACCAGTGGTGACTCCGATTCCTTGTTAAACTGGTTTAACGTGTTGTCCAGTCCCGTTTTTAAAATCATATATACCATAAGCTTGTTATCATATAAATTGTATTAAGCTTTGTGTTTTATTAGTTTGTACAATATGTATAATGACACGTATTTGTCATTGTATGGGTGTTTTAAAAATAACATTTATTGGGTATTTTATTGGAAAGATGTTACAAGTTTAAAAATTTAAGACACTTACTTTTCTAGATGTAAGTTCATTTTTCATTATTAATAAGTGTATTGCTTAAACTTTTAACTTTTTGTTTTGAGAATATTTCAAATACATTATCTATACTACTTATAAAGCATTTAGGATCCTCTCTCTTCTAATTTCTTAAGAGTTCCATGTATAGATTTTAAATAAATACAACTAATTAAGCTATATGTACAATTAATTTATGCATAAAAATCTACACATATTGACTGGTCAACATTTTTAATTAATGTCATATTTAAAACACCCATTTGATATATGGTATAATTAATAAAACAAAAATGAATAAACTATTTGAAGCACGAATACAACTAATAAACACTACTCAACACATACAATTAATACACTATTTAATTAACTACTATAGAATTAGCTATTTTTTTTTATTATCTTTGTGCTATGTATGTGCTGCAATTTGTATACATAGACATTTGACGTCATGTTTCCACGAGGCCTAAGTCGAATAAGAAGAATGGGGACGGGGATGGTGATGGTGACGATGCAGAAAAAAATAAATTGATGGCTTCACAAGTACTTTTGCACCAGGTACGATTTCTTCTCCATTAAGATACACTTTATCCGAAGTTGTTTCTTAGGAATATATATGGGCTGTTTGGGATTGCCTATCAGAAGCCATTAGGTTTTGGCAATGGTGGATTTCTTACGAAACTTCATATAGGGGCTATATGGGATTGCGTATTTGAATAACTTCTATTAATGGATGTTTGGGGTTTGCTTATTAAACTGCTTTTAGGGTCTTTTTGATTCACAATATAGATGATCCATCCATGCATTTAGTTTCTTTTGTTTAAAGAGTCATTTTGTATATTATTTATTGGAACAAAATTTTTATTTCATTCATCTGGTTTATGCAGGTTGGGTAATCTTTTAATGGTTATAAATCACAATGCATAAGTTACGGTGCTGTTCAAATGGGTCGGGTGTTGTTCTGAACCACAGATAGTTATTGTCTTTCCTTCAATTCTATAACGGTTAGTTCCTTCAATTTCAAAAGAAGGCTATACTTTATAGTGACCAAGTGAGATACGAATGATTTAGCAGATTTGTAGATTAGAAATGATTTATCCATTTGTTCTATCAACATGTCTTGGTTTCAATAACAAAAGTTGCCTATGGTAATTCTTAACATGATGATTTTTCTAATAGTCTTTTTAATTTTAATTTTTTGCTTCCCTTTAGCTCCTTCTGCAGCTTGTACTTAAGGGGAACCTTGTCACGTTTACGAGCAAACCAGTCATTCGATCTTCACTTCCAAGGTTTGATAACTAACCATGTTTCCTATTATTTGTTGGTGATAAGTTCAACCCATTTATTATGAATGGGTCAATTCAGGCCATGCTTTATTTCTTATGGGTCTAGAGTTGGCCAAAGTTTATTTCTATTACATACAACCTCCTAAATCAATTCTGACCCACTATAGTTATTAATTATGCAGAATTTAATATCATCTACCACAAATAGTTAAATTGCCATGCTCTAAAAGAATTACTTTCCTTTTAACCATTGGATAATGAATTAGTCCGTATCCATTTACTTTGAGAAAACAATTCAAAGTAAAGTTTTTTAACCACTTTATGGATTTTAAGTACAATATCATATTATCTAATTTCTTGGAACCTACTTCTTTAAACAGGGAAAGCCATAAAGCTTAACAAGAGGAAACATCATTCTGGATCTTTATGTCTACGTAACATCACAATAGATGGATTCAAAGAAAGCTACTCTTAAGGACTCTCATACTCTAATGACTCAAAAAAGCATGAACATTCTGTTATATATGTGAACATGTTGTATCTATTCAAGTTATTTGACACTCAAAAGGCTAAGACAGGATCTATACACATTTTTTAGAATTCTTTTAACATATGTTGCATGCAAGGATCACTAATGCACGTACACATTTTGAACCCTGTTTATCACGAAATGCTACATAAAATTTATGTGCAAATTACGACTTATATTGTTTTAGAATTAACATTTTTTTACTTTATATATTTAAAGTGCTTATTTCAAATATTCTATAAGCCACCCGTGATTTATCACGGGTTTATAAGCTAGTAATTAATAAAACAAAATGAATAAACTATTTGAAGCACGAATACAACTAATAAACACTACTCAACACATACAATTAATACACTATTTAATTAACTACTTGTCACAAATCACAATTTCAAATCATTATTTTGTCTTTATGGCTTATTAATTGTGAGTATATGTGACATATTCAGAGAATACGGAGTAAATTATTTTGTGCATGTTCGGAATAAATATTGTGAATAACGTACATGTTCAATTTAGAGAATATGGAGTAAATAGTTTCATCCATCGTAAATGAGGCAGGGGTAGAATAGGAAAAGTATACAATATTAACTACTATCATTTTTTAGTTTTTGACAATATTTTTGGGACATATATAAATAGAAATGAGGCCAATAAAAGTGGGACGGAGGGAGTATTTACATTCTACTTACTATCCTATTTTAAGTAAATTACGTTTACCGAGAGAGTTTAACCACGTATGTCATATCACACACTCGTAATTTTTCGGACTCATTTATATTTATTATTACTTATATTTTATTTTCAAACTTTTCCGAACTCATTTAATTTGAAAAATCATTATCGAGCCCAAACGAGTCCCGAACCTCAATTTTATGAAAGATAACAAAAACTACACATATGGACATTGGGAAAGAGTTTCACCACCGACCCTTAACTTTGTAGGTGTCAATTATGGTCCCTGCATTTTTTTAAACCTAATGCTTTATACTATATAAAGGATGAGATAATAGGGTTTCATTATTTATCATATAACCCTAAAAAAATAAAAATAAAAATAAATAAAAATAAATAAAAATAAAAATAAATAAATAAAAAATAATAATAATAATAATAATAAAAACTCTCCCTCCCTCCTCCTCTATATTCAGCCGCCACCCTCCACAAACCCGGCCACCCAACTGCCGCCGGCCACCACCACTAACACCACCACTCCTTCATCATTATTCCATAGTTTCCTTGAAGATCCATACATTTTGAAGACCCCTTTTTGTATAAATCGGGTTGTTTGTACATTTTTATTCGGATCCATGTGATTTAATCACATCCATATGTAGGTTTTTGACTAACTATCATTTCCTTACTTTCACTTTTTGATTTGGATGGTTAAATAATAAGACACGAATTTTTGAAATATAATCTATGAATCGAAAGCTTTAATCTTTCATATGAATCTAAATAAATTATGAGTTCTTTATAAAAATTAATAGTTAATTAATGGTGGTTGTTTTGGTTAAATAAAATGATTTTTACTAAAAAGCTTATTTCGGGCTTTTAGCTTATATGCGAGCTTATTATTCTTTTTGTTTCTTTTGGTTTTTATGACTAATACCCCACCGAGAGATCTCGGGTTCGAAACCCACATAGGGTGTTTTGGTTTAATTTATTTTCTCTTCCTTTTGTTTATTTGATGAGCTTATGGCTTATTTTGTTTTCTTTTCTTTTGTTTGGCTCGACTAAACCAAAACAGCCCGCAAGGGTGTTTGGTTGTTGTCTCGGTTCACCACAACAGCCCAAGACGGGCGTGTTTGTTTTGGTTTCGGCTCACACCACCACGACCCAACTTAGGGTTCGTTTGGTTTGGTTCTCGACCCACACCAGCAGCCCATAGGGGCGTTTGGATTTGCGTATTGCAGCCCACAAGGGTGTTTGGATCTGCTTATATTTCAGCTTAAATAGGGTGTTTGGAATAACTTAAATTAAAGTGTATAATCTGTCTTAATTTCTTTTCATATGAACAGTAGCTATAAAATGTTTTTAACAACTTATAATCCTAAAAAGATGTTAGTACACTTAATTACCTTTCCGGGGATATAAAGAACGTAAAAATCGGACTTAAAACGAGAAAGTTATGACCAAATGAAGTTTAACAAAACTTATATATTTTGACAGCTTTGGTAAAGAAATAACATCAGGTCCAGTCTTGAAAATAGGATTTTGACCACTTTCGGGTCCGTTTCGGCCAAAACTTATAAAATGAAACTTGTCCAAAATGATGTTTTACCTAAAGTAATGACTTTTCTTTTGTCGCAAAAATGTTTATTTTGGTCATTTCATTCACTTTGGTATATGACACTTTTGGCTTTCACAAACTAAAATGAGGCGTCATTTGGTTTAGACTTTGTATCTATATTAATTTGTCGTATTTTTTTAAGAGGTTAACATTGATATTATAAATATGGGAAACATTGTATAAACGAATAGGTCATGCCAAAATTTATAAAAATCCCTATACTTATTAATTTTCACAAATTTCTATTATCTTATAATTATTAACTTATGATTATAAAATAATCGGCAAAAGAACGAAAACTATATTTTTATAAATGAGATGACTAGTTTATCTAAAACCCGACAAGAAGATGATATGATAAGTTATAAAATGTTATTTTATAAATTCCGATAAGAAGACGAAAGTCATAACTCTTGTATAAACTTTGAAAGTACTTCCATTTAGTACGTAACATTATATCGTATGTTTCTTTGAATGTGAACTCTTTATTTCATTACTTTGGGATTTCCGGTAATGTGTCGAATTATATAGTTTTATTTATTTTTCTATATAACACTAGCGACGTATTATATACTTTGAACGATTTTACTTTCTTTTCTCATTTTTCTTATATATATAATACACACCAAGTATGATATATATAAACTTATTTTTCTATATGTAATATATATACGGATATATATTACATACCTTGCTATTTTCTCTTGAATTATTTAACCAACCACCAAACTATTACATATTGAAAACTAAATCATTTATCAACATATCATGAAGATGTAACCATCCATTCCAAAACTTAATTTCATTATTCTATTCTTAACATGTCCTAACCGTTAAGATAAACCTCATCTTCTAGATCAAGCCGTCAGGTTGCTGTTGTGCTATGCTCCTTTTTATCTGCTTATGTTGTTTGCTCATTCACATCAAGGTGAGTTCATGACCCCTACTTTTACTTGTTTTATAACTGTTTTAGGGGGAATACATGCTCGTTATAAATCAAACTCAATGCCTGTTTATGATTGAACACATTACTTGTTCCTACTTGAAAGCATGATTTATTTACATATTGCACATTGAATTACCTTATTTTGGACACATGTGTTTAAATCAAATATGTGAGTTCATGCCCCCTATTTTTGCTTGTTTTCATAACTGTTTTGGGGGAGAATACATGCTCGTTTTACTAAATCCAGTATTTGCATTACTTAAACTTATGAAATGTTTACTCGAAAACTTTATGTGCTTTGCTAAATTAGTTGTCGGGTTATTTAACCGCATGACTTGATTTATCGTTATAAACTGGATTATTATGCCATGGACACAAGTGCTTGAAATATATATGTGAGTCATAGCCCCACTTTTACTCGTTTATAATTGTTTTATAAATGATTTAGGGGAGATACATGCTCAATTACATGTTTTATATTTTTACAAGTACTTTAAACTTTTACATATTACTGTGAGTTCATGGCTCCTATTTTAACTTGTTTTATAACTGTTTTGGGGGAGAATACATGCTCGTTTTTACATGAATGCAATACTTGTTTTACTTGAACATGCTACTTGCTTACTCAAACACCATTTGTCCTACTCAAATGCTACTGGTTTACTCATATGCTTTATGTGTTTACATGTTACAACCTACATTTCATGGGTATAGAGATACCTTCATTGCTCGGGTATGGCATGATACCTACATTACATGGGTGCGTAACCACCTACATTTCATGGGTATAGAGATACCTTCATTGCTCGGGTATGGCATGATACCTACATTACATGGGTGCGTAACCTACATTTCATGGGTATAGAGATACCTTCATTGCTCGGGTATCGCATGATACCTACATTACATGGGTGCGTAACCACCTACATTTCATGGGTATAGAGATACCTTCATTGCTCGGGCATGGCATGGTCATAGAAGACTCTGATATTCATATGGGGACCGTTTAAACTATTTTAAGGGCCTAATTCCGCACTACTTTTAACAATATAAATTCAACACGTTTTTTAAACGATGTTATTCTAAATAAATGAGATGAAAACCGTTCTTTGTACTTGTGTTGTGATACCAATTGAGTTGCACCCCAGCGACATGTAAGCTTCCGCTGGACTCGATTCTGGGGGTGTGACACTACTTCACTAAAATATACAATCATTTAACCACAATGTACAATCTAATGAACGGTTTGGTCGTTGCTGCGCCAATCGAGAAATGAGGGTCAAACTGGGTCGGTCAGCTCCAAAATTGACGAAGGGTGATTGTGCTGAAGGAACGAATCAAGATTTTGTTTGTGGCATCTTCGGTTAACATGAGATGGAATTATATCAGCGCCTTAATGAAATTATTGTTATTTGTAAAATTAATTGTTTAATAAAAGTATGGACGTATAATATCACATTGTCAGAAAATATAGTCACAGGGTATCCGCCGCCGCGTCACGCGGGTACCTGCTAGTAAAGGTGTATAGATAAAGGTAAGATCTTTAATGACTCATCTTTCTTAATTTAATTACATGATAATTTCATAGTCTTTTTATTATATTTCAAAGACATTATAAAGTAGTATAAATAAAGGTAAAAGCTTTATTGACTCATCTTTCTTAATTTTTGATAATTTCATAGTCTTTTTATTATATCTAAAATATATTATAATATCTTATTAGTTTATACAAAAAAATTGTTAGAAACGAATATTAGACTTAAACTGGCTCCGCAACAACGCGTGAAAGCCTAGTTTCTCGTAATAGAACAAATATGACACTTGAATGGTTTTTTGAATCACATAAAAAGTGTGAGTAACTTTAGTGAAACTCTTTTGTAAGTTGATTATTGTTTAGCGATTTTTCAAAAAAAAAATAAATAATAATAATAATAATAATAATAATAATAATAATAATAATAATAATAATAATAATAATAATAATAATAATAATAATAATAATAATAATAATAATAATAATAATAATAAACGGGATGTAGGGGCGATTTCTGGCGATTTTATGGGATCACCTTGATCTCACGTTGCTTCTTGCATCTCCTCCATCAACATCCTCTGTTGATTTTCGGTTTGTTTTCTGTGATCAGGTTTGGTTTCCTTCTAGGGTTTTCTTTTCCTTCGTTCATTTTTTTAGGGTTTCGTTTGTGAACTAGTTTGGATCGAGGGTCTCTCCTGGTATTTGGCTTTATTCTTGTGGGGATTTGTGATCTGATTTGGATCGTGGGTCTCTTCTTGTATTTGGCTTACATTTTTTCGTGGGGGATTCACAACCGTTGTGGGAGATTTCCTGGTAGGGTTTTTTCGCAACAGGTATTGGAACCTGTTTTCGTTTGTTGCTGCTATTATTTGTTTGTTAGAGGCTTCTCAGTACAACAGTTTGGAGTTCATCATTGTGGCATTCTTCAGTCTGTTTCAGCCGTTTCAGTCGTCAACATCAGTTGAGATTGTACGTTGGTTTGGAGCAGTTGGGTTTGAGCAGATTGTACTTTGATCTTTTTTTCTTCTGGTTCGAACTACATAAGGGTTTTTGCTCACTGGTTTGTGGGTTTGGTTTTGGTGCTTCGTTGCTTGAGGTTTAGTTACAAGGGGCCGCGGTTTGTTTTTATTTTGCAGGTTGTGTTTGTTTGAGGGTTTCCTATGCCACCTATTGTGAGATTCCATTGCCCCTTCGCGGGTCTTAGTGGGTGTCGGGATGGGAGCAGAAACGGTCTTACTAAGACTTCCTTGATCACACATTTGCGCGATCGGCACTTTACTGGTCAGGCACAAGCTATTACTAGACATTCCCTTGGGTCGGATTTGGCTATTTTTGAAAGGGCTGAAGTTACTCTTAAGTGTATGGGATTATGGTTATGTGGGGATTGTTTCAAAACGCATACTTTCCGGACTAAGTGTCGTCATGGTGGGGGCTCTGATTTTGTGTCACCTCCTGATTGTTGTGATGGTGTTGTTCGGTTCGTATTGTATGGTCTCACCAAACCACAGGTTCCCTTACATGTTGCCCTTGTTGAGGATTTGGCTTTGGACGAGCTTGGTGGTTTCGATTTATCTCTTCTTGATACTTTATTTTCTAAGGGGTTGCGGACTGTCAAATCCATTCCTCCTAAATGTCGTTTGGAGTTCTCTCGTGTTTTGAAAGGAGCTCTTGATAAGGTGATCTGCGCGCCTGATGACATTTCTTGTTGGGTTGGTTTGTTAGTCCTGCCTCTTTGTCTGCTTAAAACCTTTTGCCCGAGGAGTAATCAAGAGTGTAGGTCGGCCACTAAGCGTCAACGTCAGGAGGAGTATATTGTTAATGCTATTCGTGCTTGGGGCACCCCTGGTGGCAGTTTGCAGATTGTGCGTGAGGTTTTAGCCGAACCCTCCCCATTGTGGTCTAATATTGATGATGATAGCGTGGACTTGGGTGACCGCAATGTTAAGCAATGTAAGAGGAAGATTTGTGATGGTCATTATACTGCAGCGGTCAGAGTTCTTTCGTCCTCTGGTATTGCACCTTATGATGTTTCTACTCTTGAGGACTTAAAAGCTAAGCACCCTTTCCAGCCTGCTCCTCTTTTGCCTGATATACCTATTGATCATCACCACCTTACTGCATCTCCTGCTACTGTTCTTGACATGATTAAGAGTTTCCCTCGTGGTACTTCTTGTGGGCGGGATGGGTTACGCGCCCAACACCTTTTGGATTGTTTAAATGGTGCAGCTGTGGCTATTTCTGATGAGTTGGTCGCTTCTATCACCCAAGTGGTGAACCTGTTTCTTGCTGGTAAATGCCCGAGGGCGTTGGGTGAGTACATTGCTAGTGCTCCTCTCACACCCTTGGTCAAACCAGGAGGGGGTATCCGTCCTATTGCTGTTGGGACTGTTTGGAGGCGTTTAGTTTCCAAGGTTTGTGCGTCCATGATTGGTCATTCTTCAGATGGTTATTTAGATGATTTACAATATGGTGTTGGGGTATCCGGTGGAGGGGAGGCTATTCTTCATGCTGTGAATCGGTTGATTGAGGGGCGTGGAGGTGATGTTGGTCTTTCTATGTTGTTAGTTGATTTTAAAAACGCTTTCAACATGGTGGACCGGGCGGTCATGTTGCATGAGGTTCGGCTTCACTTTCCGGCTATTTCATGGTGGGTGGAATTCTGTTATTCCAGTCCTGCCAGATTATATTATGGTGAGCATACTCTTTGGTCTCATCAAGGTGTGCAACAAGGTGATCCTCTTGGGCCTCTTCTTTTTGCCTTAGTGTTACATCCCCTGGCATGTAAGATTAGAGACTCTTTTAACCTTTCCTTTCAAGCTTGGTATCTGGATGATGGCACTATTATTGGTGATACTTTGGTTGTGGGTAAGGTCTTAGAGTTTATTATGTTGGATGGACCTAAACGTGGCTTACACCTCAATGTTGATAAAACTGAGGTTTTTTGGCCCAAGGAGGACCCCAGAAGCAGACATGCGGGTGTTTTTCCTCCCAATATTTCCCGCCCCTTACATGGTGTTAAATTATTGGGTGGGCCCGTTAGTGTGGATTTTGAGTTTGGTAGTAAGCTTGTTCTGAAAAGGGTGGCTAAAACTATTGAACTTATGGACGCTGTGGCTAAACTTAATGACCCCCAATGTGAGTTGTTGCTACTCCGCGCATGTGCTGGTATTTCCAAGTTGTATTTTTCTATGCGCACATGTTCCCCCCGGGTCTTTGAGTGTGCTCAGGTTTCTTTTGATGCGGCACTTCGTTCTTCATTGGAGCGTATTGTTACTGCTTCTGGGCCTGGTTTCGGTGATTGGCAATGGAGACTTGCTACCCTACCCTTTGCTTTTGGTGGGCTTGGTGTATATTCTGCAGGTGATGTCTTGAACTATGCTTTCCTTGCTTCTAGGCTTCAATCTGCTAGCTTACAGACTAAGCTTCTCCATAGTTCTGGTATTGTAACTGCTGGTCCCTCCTTTGATGATGCTTTATGTACCTTTAATATGAATATGGATATTGACCTTTTGAGTAACCCAAGCGAGGTCGCTGCCCCCAAACTCATGAAGAAATTGGCAGATATATATTTCGATCGGGTTACCCAAACTGTTGAATCTACCTTCCATCTATCTCCCCGACAGATGGCGTTATGGAGCTCACTAAAGGAGGATCATACCTCAGATTGGCTTAGGGTGGCCCCTATATCTGGATTGGGACAAACTATGAACGCCCGGACTTACCGTTGCGTGTTGTGTTATCGGCTGGGTGTTCCTCTTTTCACTGTTCAGGTACCGTGTTCAGCTTGTTCTCGTGTTTTTACTGGAGATATTTATGGGGATCACGCGGTTTCTTGTGCGGGTATTGTTGGCATTAAACATCGGCATAATATTGTGCGTGATGTTCTTGCTGATATATGCTCTCGGTCCGGAATTTCAGCTCGTAAGGAGGTGGATATTGGGCTTTATGGTGATAGGGACAGATCTTTACGCCCAGCTGATATATTACTTTACTCTTGGGATGGTGGGCTTGATGTCTGTGTTGATCTTACGGGGTCGTCACCCTTGACGCAATCTGGTATGATTGATTTTATGCCAGGTCGTGCAGTTACTGAAGCCGCACAACGGAAACGTGTCAAGTATGAGGCCAAATGTGTGGATATCGGTTATGGGTTTCTCCCCTTCTCTTTCTCCTCTTTTGGAGAACTTGAGAAAGACGCAGTAACTCTTCTAAAGCGTATTCGCCGTTTCTCTATGACTCAAGACATTGGAGCGCGGGCTGCTGTTCATATTTTTAATAGGATTGGTTTCGCTATTGCTAGAGTTGTGGGGGCCCAGTTGGTTTCCCGGCTCCCCACTAATTTCTTGTAAAATCCTATTTATTGTTAATAAAAGTGATGGTTTAATAAAAAAATAATAATAATAATAATAATAATAATAATAATAATAATAATAATAATAACCTTTTAAGTATAATACACATATAAAATTAGCAAAAATGGTTAACAAACATCACATGGAAAACACTATATCAAAAAGATAACGTCCAAACTAACCCCTTTTTATGACAATTTCTTCTTTTAGAATAATCTAACATACATACTCGAAAACTAATCTAATATTAGGGATTGAGCTTGACACATGTTTGGTAACCCATTTTTGATAGTTTCTTTCTTTCTCCTAATTTAAGAACTACTAGCAGGGTATCTGCACGTTGCGGCGGCGGATGCCCTGAAATAAAAAATTTCGGTGAATGATATATTTTAGTTTACTATATTCTTTTTGACAATAAGTTTACGGATATCAAGAATTTTGTTTAGCCCGTGCCCGTTAAGGCTCAAGCCCGTTTGGCCCGCGCCCGTTCAGGCTCAAGCCCATTTGGCCCGTTGCTCTTTCGGGTTTGAATATTTGTATAATGTGCTTTATTATTTGTATTAGTGACGTTTAATGCATGAATTGTGTTTAATTTTGTAGTACAATATGCTTGAGAAATTTGTATTTCTTGTGCAAGGGATATTTTAATAACTGTATTTATTGTATTTATTGATTAGTTAATTAATTGACTACATTAAATAACATTAATGTGGTATTTTGTTTTTTTTAATATGTGCATTAACGCGGTGTACAAAATGACTTGTCTTGTAAGTCTGAAAATTATGTGCATTAAAGTGGTGTACACTATTGATGACGTATAGTCTATATTCGGGTCACGAACCCGAATACCATGACCCACTAACATTAAGCCCACCACGAGTGGGCTACGATAATAATAATTGGACTACCAATTAGACGGTTTGGGCTTAAGGGGCCCAAACCCAAAACTATTTATGGATTAGGATACGGGATATCTCTTAAATAAAAGAGATATATACCAAATATCCGATATCGGTGGATACACCGAAGATTGGGGAATACGAAACCAACAAGGATTTCGTGTCTATATATAGAGGGCACTATAGCTCTCACAAAGGTACAATTGACAAACCCTAAACTCTTCACAATCCTTAATTCGATTACTTACTCTCACGCCGGAGGATAATCGGGGGAAACAATCCCTCGATAAGCCTAACGGTGTCTGTTGTTTTCTTAGTGCGCAGGTCTCAACAGCATTAAGATCTAATTGGTACGAGAACAGGAACCCAAACAAGGAACGCCCAACTTTTGTATCAACAAGTGCCGCCATCCGTGGGACCCTACACTAAGAACTAGGATGACAAAGCATAAAAACCTAAATTAGCGGACTCCGCTGTTGGATAAGACACGTGGTGACCCCCAGAGGAAGAACTATCAGGACTTAACCTCTAGGCAAACCACTGGAACAACCAGTGCGCCTAGTCACCAGGAACCGGGACCACCCCCAATTCTTTCAACGGTAGAGTTACCCGCAGAGACACGGGCTGCTGTTTATTATTATTATTATTATTATTATTATAAACATTACTTTATTAGAAACTCATAAGATTTAATAAACATTATTATTATTATTATTATTATTATCAATTCATTAGAAAATCATAGGGTTTACAAGAAATTAGTGGGGAGCCGAGATACTAGCTGGGCCCCCACTCTTCTAGCTATAGCAAAACTAATCCTACTAAAAATATGAACAACAGCACGAGCTACAGTGTCCTGAGTCATCGAGAATCTTCGGATGCGCTCTAGTAAGGTAACCGCATCCGTCTCAAGTTCTCCCAAGGAAGAGAATGAGAAGAGGAGAAACCCATATCCAATGTTCGCGCATTTAGCCTCGTACTTGACACGTTTACGTTGTGCGGCTTCGATCACCACACGAACCGGCACAAACATAAACATAAACACAACCACAAACATAAACAAACCACTGAGTAATTTATCTTTGCGTTTGTTTGATCTTAGGTTGAAAAAAAAGATTATTGATGAAGATTAAAGACCAGTTGTTTGTTTATGTTTGTGCTTGTGTTTATTTAATAATATATATAAAATTGTTTTCCAAACTTTATTAATTGCGGAATTGATAAATTATTTGGAAGTACGGTTTTGTGAATCACTTTAATTTTCTCCTGATAAAACATCTTTTTATTTGATCTTTCCCTTTAGTCATATATCAGCTTGTGTCGCTATATTGGTACTAACTATTAATGCTGTAAACTTCTTTGACCAAACTTTTTGAAAACATGTAATATTTTGTGTTTCAGTTTAGCATATCTTGCAAGGAATTAGTCTTGAGGTGCGGTGAGCCGGTGAATACCAAAAATAGCGATTTTATTTTACGTGTATCGTATACGTAGAAAGTTGAAATGACAACTTTTGGCTTTTCAAATTGTTGAAATGTCGAATAATAGGATTTTTCATAATTTCCAAAGGATAAACAAATACGGAGTCATGATTTTATGCAAAATTGAAAAAAAGAAAAAAAGTCCACTTGCTAAAAAGTCTAAAAGGTCATCTGTAGCACAACACGTGTCTCTCTTTTTCACTCTCTCAATCTCACCTTACTCAATTTTTTATTTTATTTTATTTTTATTTTATTTTTTTTTTATCTTTCACAACTTCCCTAAATTTCTGCTCCAATTTTAGTTTTAAGAGTCATTCAAAAGCACAAAGTTAGGCTTCGATTTTATTCAATTTCATCGTGTGTTCAATCACTACAAATCACAACATTTTTCATCAAATTCGAGGTTCACTAATCTATATAAAAAAAGGGTTTTGTTCAATTTGATTCAAAACGAAATTCTATGGCGATTTTGATCATTAAACCCTAAATTAACTTCAATTATTCATGTTTTTTTATTTTAAAGTTTTCTTTCAAATTATCAAAAAAAAAATAATAATAATAATAATAATAATAATAAAAAAATCACATGTTCATAAAATCCCCATAAGATGTTCGCTGAAATGTCTTAATGAAGTATATTTGTGATTTTAAAGTTTGAAGGTGTTTATTAGAATATAAATGTGTTAGTAATTCATAACTTCTTCAACATTTGATGAAGAAATCAAAGTATATTTGATTAATGATGTTTTTAGAAATGATTAATGATGTTTTAGAAATGATGAATAATGTTTATCCGTGATAAACAAAACTTTTAGTGTGCATTTGTTACTCAAGTAAGTGTTTATCAAAGAGTATTAAGGAAATAAAATTATTCATCAACTAAATGTTCATTAAAAAAAAATATATAATGTTTGTTATGCTCGTCATTATATGGTTATCAATTCATTTCATCAGTTTTTTTATGTTCATTTATATCCTGCTTAAAAGTTCATTAAATGTTCATCAATACCAACCAAAAATCACTAAAAATGACGCTTGTCATGATCACGTGAATTTTTAGACTTAGGGCATCAACTATGGTGGTTTATAAAAAGGTTTATAAAATTATGAAGAGGTCTAAAAACTTGTAAACCATAGTGGACATCTATTTCATGCTTATGTGTCATGAAGAGGTCTAGGATATTGGATCTTTTCATAATTTAATGCATTTCAATTATGTGAGATGTTGATAAAACTTGAAAAGGTTTATACATAGTGGGAATAGGTTTATAAAACAAAAAAGTTTATAAATTAATGTCATAACACAATTATAAACTTTTACAAAGGTTTACCATAGTGGATGCCCTTATAAAAGGGGAATCAACTCTTTGTTTGATCATCTACCTAATAAAAGATGTACTTTATTACCCAACTCTTCCCGTTAGAATCAATGTCCAAATTGATTTATTGAGGTGTTAGGACTCACAATATCGCGGGTGCATGCCAATTGAGATTTGAGATTGCAAGCTTATGCTTATCAGTTTTTATTTATTTTTTATTTATTTTTGATTTTTTTATTATTATTTTGAGCAACTGTTTATTAGCTTGTACCTGTAAAATTACAATACAAAATGTGGAATTGGTTTTCTATGTTGCTCTAAAACGCATTAACAACAACCAAAAAGGATAGATAATGAGAGTTGTAATCCTCTTGATAACCCTTAGATTATCAAACAATTGTCGACATTTTAGGAGCTTTTATTATTATTATTATTATTATTATTATTATTATTATTATTATTATTATTATTATTAGTTTGGCTCAAATTCAACTAGCATAACAACTCCAACATCTTTATTTCCATGNCTAAATAGGTATCTTACAAGAAATTAGTGGGAGCCGAGAAACCAACTGTGGCCCCACACTCTAGCAATAGCGAACCCAATCTATTATAAATATGAACAGCAGCCGCCCTGCCGCCAAGTCTTGAGTCATAGATAGAAACGCCGATACGCTTTAGAAGATTACTGCGCTCCTCCTCAATTCTCCCAAAAGAGAAGGGGGGGGGGGAGGGGAACCCATAGTCCGATATCGCACACATTTGGCCTCATACTTGACCCGTTTACGTTGTGCGCGCTTCAATAACCGCACGACCTGGCATAAAATCAATCATACCAGACTGCGTCAAGGGTGACAACCCCGTAAGATCAACACAAACATCAAGCCCACCATCCCAAGAGTAAAGTAATATATCAGCTGGGCGTAAAGATCTGTCCCTATCACCATAAAGCCCAATATCCACCTCCTTACGAGCTGAAATACCGGACCGAGAGCATTTATCAACAAGAACATCACGCACAATATTATGCCGATGTTTTTTTTTTTTATTATTATTATTATTATTATTATTATTATTATTATTATTATTATTATTATTATTATTATTATTATTTTTCTTTTTTTTTTTTTAGTTTGGCTCAAATTCAACTAGCATAACAACTCCAACATCTTTATTTCCATGGTTAGTTTTTAATCTCTTGAAACTTTGTATTCTTAGTTATCTGGTATGATCATTTATTATGAAAACCTCTTATTCTAAAAAACAATATAATACAGACTAGAGACCTTTTCCCAATTAATACACAGATCATACGTTCTTCTATGGTGGTCGCATGTGGTGGCGTGGTTATGGTCTGAGGCAGTCGTTGCCACCACGGAGGGTATCACGAAGGTTAAGGACAAAGAAGAAGCTTGGGGGTAAGGTTGTAATTAAGCATATGCACTTTCGTAAGCCAACTTGTCTAGAAGAAAAGACACTTAAGACTAAACACAATTATAGTCAATGTATTTTTTTTTTTGGACGACAATTTTGGCTATATGGCCTCTAGCCCAGAAGGCGTAGCGAGCCCACACAATCAGGTTGGGTCCAGCCCAGAAGGCAATGGCACCCTTCCCTTTACGCACGCGGGAGGAAACCCCTATCGCCCTAGACAAGACTCAAACTTAGAGACCTTACCTAGGAGGGTAAAACCTCCATACCGCTAGACTAGAGGCCCGTTGGTAATTTTAGTCAATGTATTTGATTAGCAATCAGAAAAAGATGTTTCCTAATAACACAAATAAAGGAAGCTTAGGAACACAATGAACTTTACCAATATTGTTAGCACCTGTGTTTGGATTAGTTTATTCTATGAGCTTAATGGTTTATTGAAATTTAGAAACAATAAGCTTGATTGTTATTCTTTTTCTTATGAGCTTATGGACACAAATAAACCATAAGCCCAAATTAACAAGCTCGTAAAGCCGCAAAAATATGATTATCAACTTTTTTGAATCTGAATAAATCAATAATACATAAGCTAAACTTATCTGAACACCTTTACATATAATGAAAGTTAATTTACACTCACATTTTAAGACAAGCTGAAATTACATTTTGCTCACATCTAAACATGTGCGAGAGAGAGAATTTTTAGAAGAAACCTATTGGTCTATTAAATATGGAAAGTTATGGAACACTTGTGCTTCTATGTTTCGCCAATCCTAGAAAATTGCCTCTTGGCCACACAAGTGATATGCTCAAACAAAAAATTTTGAGATCAACAACCCACGTGAAGTTATTCCTTTCAAATGCAACTTACATGCCTTATGTCATCCACAAAACCTAATATGCTTTGATTCTTGAGGTCAATTAATTAATCACGTTTTCTTAACAGTATGATATAATGCATGTGTTTTAAATGATTTAGGAAGATATATTGTTTGTTCGATTAGGTCATAAGATTTATGTAGTGGATGGTTTTATAAACGTTTTAAAAGTTGAATACTTGTGAGTTATATAAATAGAAAGGCCTAAACGGTTGGTTAGTTATATAGAATCTGTCAACTTTTTCTTTTTGTAGTTTAATGATGTCTGGGCGTTTGTTAAAAAGCATATATGATGTTTCATCACTTCATGTATTTAAGAGTAAATTATATATGGTTTATGTGGTTTGCTCATGATTATGAATATGGTCTATGTATATACTAGTTACGATTATTGTTTATAGAAGCCTTTTTTGTTTTATATTTGGTCTCTCGCTAATTCATCCTCAAGGTACAAAAAAGGAAAAACAATTATATACTTGAGAGATACCAAAAGTTATTTTCATTTTTAATATAGAGTAACATAACATATAAAACTGAGACACATTGTGAAAGCAAACTTAGTTTCTATTTCGAGTAACAATATCCCTAATGGGCGACGAATAGCATAACACAGCATTTTCTTTGGAGAAAAATTGTATAAATGGTTCATGTGGTTTGCTTGAAACGACGGACATGGTCTTTCACCGACCAATACAAGCTCTTGATATGTTCTCTGAACAGCCAAAACATTGTTTTCTTTCTACCAAAGTTCTACTAAGTCTATGTTTTCAACTCCTTTTAAGTTTACTAATATAACAAATTAGCTCCTAAACTCATTAAACTTTATATATATAGCTACTCTTTTTACATCATTTTTCCTTATTATTGTTAATACCTTTTTTTTTGTCAAAAGAATTAGTAGAACTTTATTTCATAGTTATAAAATGAAAGTTTTTGCACCCGCTGCAACATGCAGGTAAAAATCTCTCGTATAGGGCAAATATGAGATTTGTAAATCGGGTAGTGAGTTTGTCAGTTTTCTGCAATTCTTTTTTGTTGGACCTTATTCTCAAGTTATTTTAATCAGAGAAGTGACTTAGTCGGCGATTTTGAAGAAACTAGAGAAGATTAAGATACATTTTGCTAGTTAACTTACACATGCAAATAAATTGACTTTTAACTACTTTCTGAAAAGAAAAACTAGAAATAGTCCATCGTCCAAACAGCCCATTCAAAACTATGGCATGATCCTTATTGAACTTTTGAATGTCGGTACGTTCTTAGCTAACTGCAAATAAACATGTGTTCAAGTGTTATATTCTTTGTGGATTCAAAATTAGAGTCACATGTTAGGTCGGAATTGGCTTCTTCGGATTAGTAAACTTCGTTGGCATGTTCAACGTCGTTGTGTTGCTAGATAGTACTCCGTATGATGTATTTTGTTAAAAAAAAAAAAAAAATGAACCAAAACTGTATACGTACAAAAGTTACTGGTTATATTTATCTTTGGGATCCTTGGAAAGGCTGGTGGAGTTTCACATAGAAAACGTTCAAGTCGTACTAAATAGGATAGAGCTTTGTTAACTTCATCCTTATGGCCCCCTAGCTGAGGCGGCTATAAGTTACAAAAGTAACCATTTTAAAGTAAAAAAGAAAATAGGAAAAAAAAAAAAAAAAAAAAAAAGAGAGGGAATAAAGCTGCTACAAGCTGATGGGAAGGCATGGAATGCAGCTTACGAATGTTTTATGTCAACAATTAATGTATCATGATGAGAGTTTCGTATGATTTATGTGTGTCTCATAATTAAAAAAAGTCAAAAAGTCAAAAGACATACAATAACTTGTGTAAATTGACTTTTGCAATTCAAACATCTTGATTCTTGACATTCTATCTGTAGCTATATACTATTGGGAAAAAAGATACTCCATTATTTTCAGATATGAAAATTCCATAATTTTGAGACAAATTTGTACTTACTCTTTGTCTAAACTTCCAGCAGATTTACATCATGTAAGTATGTAACCTTATTTATAATAATGTTGGTTTAACTTCAAGCTTTCGCCTAGCAATATATAGTTCAGCAGACAATTTGATTTTTAAGATATAGCATCATTCAAGCCTTTGTCCTGATCTTTTTCCATTGCCTTGTTCATTCGCAAGATTTGGGTACATACACGTCGATTGGAATTTAAATACAATAGCCGTTTTCAGTTTCAGCTTCAGTTATATATTAATTATTTCAACCGTGAAATGTTCAAGAGCCGAGTCTCGGAAACTTATAAATATTGCAATATAGTGTAACTTTAAGATGTTGGCTGGTTTGTCTCCACCGTCCATAATTATGATAAAATCTCTTTAAGAAACTTTTGGCTACAATTTCTTTTTGTTGCCAATTTACAATTATCAAGTGTTATGTTGTTTGACATCAAAGTTAAATTTGACCTTACACATTCAGCATAAGGACTAAGCAGCAGCACTCTACTTCATTGATTTATTCTTGTTACAAACAAAAAAGATTCCTAAGCATAGTAAAACAAAAAAGACACTATCTAATTCATATCAAATATATATGTAGTGTTGATATTGTTCTTCCGATCCTGATAGTTTGCTATACGTAAATAATCAAGTGTGTAAATGTAGACGACAATGTACTAAAACTGACATGATATCGACATCAAGCATGATATTTTTATATGCTTCAATTTTAGAAATAAGAAAAACAAGGAGAATTACATATGTTAGCCGCAAGCCTGCAATAAGCCAATAACACATGTAGGCAAAAGTTATGGATTTACGTGGCATTTGGGGGGCCAGACAAATCCTAGTAATGGTAAAACTTAAAAGTATGTAAGTTGGTATCAGTCAACTCCAGTTACTAATGACCTTGCACTCCATGCTATTCTTGGTACTTCAGTAATTTTAGGACCATCATCATGGTGTTGCACTTTCCAAACAAGTTTTTTCTTCACACACTTGATAACTTGATATTTATAATACTGAAATAGGTGGTTCGGAGACTTGGATCCATTTGGAGCATCCAAAACTATAAGGCCATCATCATCATCATCATATAGTGTTCCACCTTCCGAACAATTATTTTCGCTATCAATATCTATTGTAATGTTGAATTAGGTATGTAAGTATGTTTGATCATTTGGATAACGTGTAGACTGGTTTATGTTAACAGTTTGACACCCGTTAATTTATTCATTGCTGGTATTTTCTTAGTTTATACTCCGTAGTAATTAACTTAAAGACTTCATGCAACAAAACAGATTTCTTTGAAGTAACTATAAGACCCATTTGACATAAGTGGCCAATGGGATGGCTCGAATACAATTTTCCTGCCACAAGTACTGTGGCTCCATCAAGACACTAAATCGACTTGCATATCAAGTTATTAGTTCATTTCGTCTTTCTTTCATATTTGATATTTTTTGCAAACAAAATGTTATCATGAACCTACCAACTTGATTCAAAGATTGACAAAGTTAATTACGATCAAAATAAAGAAAGTACTATAATCATTTTTGTTGGAACAATTAAATAGCTGTATTACTTATATAAATGATGTTCAAGTCATTTGGTACATGAAATGCTTCATTAAAACTCAGGTTTTTAAGATAGTTTGTGGAGTTTATCATCTATTCTTTGTTGTGCTGATTAATACCAATATGATCATATAACAACAAAGAAAGAATGGTGTATATACTTTTAGGGTTAAGGCAATCGACATGGTCGAACAATTTGAAAGTTTTTCCTCATTGTTTTAATCGTTTTAACCCATGTGTGTGCTATTAACTTGGCAACTTATTTGACACACAACTACGCTTTATTCACATTACTATTTTTGCTTGTCCAAAAAAATTGTCTTCTTTCATTAAAAAGGCAGTTACAAAAAACTAGTTTTACGATTTTACCATTAATTGATTATATTCAACTTTTAAGTGATTTAAAAAGAAACAACGCATTGATGATGTGCTTGTTTGGAGGGTTTAGATTATAGATTTGGGAGTTAAAGTAACATGTGTCATTTGGTTTGAGGGTGTAGTCTTTTGCATTAGGATTAAATCAAAATAAGGGTATTCATAATACCCGCCCATACATACCCGTTTTCTGACTTGATTTCATTTTTGTACATCTAGTTCAACTTTTTTTTTTCTTTAATAATATTTTGTATAATATGTTCCTAACTTTAATTCTTATATCAAATCATAAAGTAACTTCTTTTATAAAATATTTTTTTTTTTTTTTTTTTTTTTTTTTTTTTTTTTTTTTTAACCAAATATCAAATCCTAAGATATAAACCACACAGCACCCTAAATATAGGGGTAAAAGATACATTTCAATAGTTAAATGTTGCATTATTACACATTTACACCTATCTTGAATCTTACTTCTTTTTGTTGGTGGACAATAAAAGTAGTACGGATGGGGTAATATTTGTTACCTTTTTTGAACATATATTGTCCAGCGACTACTAGATAAGCCAATTTTTAACACCAAAAAAAAACATGGTGATTTAGGCTGCGGTGTAATGGTATCTAGAAGTTTCTATATATAAATAGAACTGTTTGTGAATAAGCCCAATATGCTCAACCTGTTTTGGCCAGTTGTCTATCGTGTCAAATATTCTCACTATGTTTTTGACTATCATGATCATTATTATATAGATCATTTGAACTGGCTTGTGCATGTATAAAAGAAATTCTCACACTAATTAGTTTATAAATAAAGTCAAAGAAGCTTGCATGCTTGTGGACGAATTTGACATGCAAGCTAATATGTATATATCATCAGATTTATCTAGTAAAATATTTGTATAAGTGCATAACATACGATAAAATATCAACAAAAATTATAAAACACACAACAAGCCATGTAATATGCCAAATATTTGTTGTGATGTATAAATCATAGTTTATTTAGTAAAACTAACCTCTTATGGCATTTGTTTTTCTTCACACTTCTTAAATCTCAGATACAAATAGTCAGCTTACAATTAACTCCCGAATATGATAGACTAGAGTCGCTGGACACTACTAATTAAGTGTTTAACATTTTATTCGAGATGATCTGCCATGTTTAAACATATAGATTTATTCCGAAAAGAAAAGCTTTAAGCTAGACCATCACTAAATGACTTATCGGTAAAACACATAATTTCCTCACGTGAGATTTAAGGTTCAAACCTCATTAAGTACATACTTGAAGGTGAAAAGAAAAAGTTCAAATATAGGCACGGGGATACTTTGATTAGGCCGTAGATCTAAGTTAAAGACACGTTCACTTCAAAAGTTCAGATGACCTAATTAACGAAAACGTCATGTGTTTAAAAATAATAATAATAAAAAACTTAGAGTTATGTGTTTTAGAAACCAAGCAATGTAATTTAGTTGCTAAAATTGTTGGGCACTACATTTATAAAATAAAAATAAAAAATCACTAATCTTTACAACCTAAAAGCAAAAATGAATTTTGCTTAAATACTTCAAAGTGTAAAATGTATATTTATTAATTTACCCTTACTTAATAGTGATAGCGTATAAGAGTTTTAGCCCAAATGGCTAAAACCCATACGAACATCGCCGACCCACAAAGCTAAAGGCCCAATACATTTTGCCTGGGAACAACTCTCCATGCAAATATCGGCCGAAGGTATAACAAGTCTTGCCTGGAGGCTCAATCTCCATGCAACAACTGACGTAGCGATCTGTCCTCCAGACCATTATTGTACTACTATCACGTGTAGTTACCTTATTAGTGCAGAGGCAGTGTCGCGTGTATTTCGTTATGACATACATATCATGTCTCGTAGGAATATTTCGTATTGTCAAGAGCCAAGGATATCATGACATGTGTCATTCTTGCCTCCTATATAGGATGACCTCCACGTGGGTCATCTAGAGCCGTCAGATCGCATCCACAGATCACACAAAACCTAAATGCATACCTATAAATACACATACATTTCATGAGAAGAACCAAGTTTATCTTCTCCACATTACACACACTAAACCCTAATTGTATGTGAGCGTTACCCTTACTTTAGATAAACACTCTTATCTCAGGGTTTTAACCACTCAAGGAAAACTGAACATACGATTAACTTAATATCACACAATAAACTTATATCAATCCTTGTTTTACATACAATACGTAAACATGAGCCATCTGTGGGACCTGTGACATAAACAAAGTCATTGGTTTCCATTTTTCTGACGCTGAAAAACCAAAAAATTTCCTTCTTTTTGTTTCAAACACGAACAAAACTTTGCATCTCATCTTCTTATCATAACTATAAAACTCCATTTTATGAACATGAAAAAAAAAAAA
>LBNU01013187.1:88815-104261 GCA_014162995.1 Artemisia annua
ATTATAAAAGTGCTTGCGACCGATCATACAAGGTATTTTGAGATTAGTTGGATCGCCTCGCTTTATCCTACCAGGCCTTCTGCCTTGCAACCTCCATGTGTTACAAATTTCCGATGGTTGATACTCATACACCTCTTCATTACCATCTCGAAAGATCACTTCCCTAACACCATCGGTAAATAATGCGCTATTACCCCTTTCATCGAGTATCACTCCCGTTGCCTTTATGAATGGCTTTCCTAAGACAAGATTAGTCAGGGCTGGGCTAATGATTGAGTTCATGTCGTTGATTATGGTTAGGTCAATGTTAAAGGAGAACTTCCCTATCACAATTGGCATCCTTCCAACTGTCCCAATGACATTAAACCCCTTATATGTAACCTATTCATTGAAGGCCTCGTTATACATAGAAACGGATATTGCATTCATAGGGGAATTGGGGTCCACATAGGCATTTTCTATCAACTTTCTTCTAGCAGTGCAGGAAATTTTGAAAACATCGAAGGTACCCTCTTCTATCCTTTCTCTGAATCCGATGTATAATTTTGTTGTGCCTCTCTCAAGTTCCTCCGTAAGGGAGCCATCAATTAATCCAAGGGACTCTTCAAGCACCTTATCCGCTTCTTTCCTATTTCCCGTCTCGTGAGTGGATGAATCCTTGGTCAAGTCCAAGGGTTTCTCCGTCTCCCCATGGTCAGTCTTGAGGATACCATCTTCATCCTTACTATCCCTTTCAATGGTTTGCTGTTGATCCGTGACGGGCTTGGGCACGGTTATCGTGGTAATGGTGTTCACGAAATGGGTTGGTGCGGTCGAGGCAGAGGGTTTCTTCACTTCTTTCTTGTCTGGTGATAGGTGTTTGAAGAGTTTGCTGGGGCTCTTAATTTTTACCGGCAAGGTCGGCGGACTGAGGATGGTGAAGGACTTGACCTCTTCGACTCGCGTCATTTCACCAGCAAGGCGACCATTTATCATGTCAACTAGGTTACCAACCTTGTTATTCATGTCAGCTTGCTGTTGTCTGAACTGAGTCTCGAGCTTCGCAAGCCTTATTTCTTGAGACAGGATGAATTTCCGCAGGATTTCCTCAGGATCCTGCTCGGGCATACTCAAGGGCGGATGGTGCTCAGACCATGTAAGCGGAGGAGAGTCATTAAACGATACGCTACGAGTTTGGTTCTAACTGAAATTCGGTTTATCCTTCTGTGCCTCATAATACTTGTTCAGTTTCTTAGGTTCCTGGTCAACAATGGGCCATTTCTCCCTCGCCTTGTTGATACGTGAATAGGTGAATTCCTTGAAGGCTTCTTTGGGGAGTTCCATGCAGTTATGAGTGTCGTGGGGACCACTACATAATTCGCATGAAGAAGAGATTTTGTTCACTTGGCTTGAAGGTTTAGGAGCCTCGTAGGATTTCATAAGAAACTTGACTTGGTCTTCAAGTTCTATAATCCTACGGTCGGAAGTGCTTGAATTATTCGAAGGCAAGGATATTGCCTTGACCGTTTTATTCAAATCACGGGGATCATTCCAACTTTCGTTGTCATATAGAGCAAGATCTTCTAGGAGATCCCATGATTGTTCCGCACTTAGATCACGTAGCTTGCCACCGGCCGCTTGGTCAATGGTTTGCCTCGTGTGGAGATTGATATGGTCATAGAAGATTTGGACTTGGAGCCAAAGGTCTATGCCATGATGAGGGACTTTTTGGAGTAAGTCCTTGAATCGAGTCCATGCCTCGTAGAGGGTTTCGCCTTGGCGTTGTTGGAACGCCAAGATATCATTCCTTAGCTTGGTAGTTCTTCCCGGTGGGAAAAATTGAGCTAAGAAGCGAGTTGTGAGATCATCCCAAGAGGTGATGGATCCTGCGGGTAGACGCTCTAGCCACTGACTAGCATGGTCTCGCAGAGAGAATTGGAAGAGACGTAATCGGGTAGTCTCTCGAGTTTCAACATCAAGGTCTATGGAATCTACGATTTTGAGGAAATCCTTGAGATGTTGATTTGGATCTTCGGAACGAAGTCCATGGAATGCACATCCGCTTTGCACCAACCGGATGGTGTCGGATCGCAAGGGAGACACATTGGCTCCTTGGGTGAGCTCAATGGTGTTTCGATAGCCATGGTGGCTAGGACGGGAGTACTCTCCTAAAGTACGGGCTCTAGGAGGTTGGTTTGGTTGTGGTGGTTGTTGTGGTGGTGGGTTGTTGGGATCAAGGATATTACCACCTTCCATGATGTCGGATGGTAATGGTTACGAACAAAGACACGAAGAAAAAAGATAGACTAAAGAAAACCTAGAAAAATAAAATAAAAATCTCACTAGAAAGGAATCTAGTGAGTAGACCTAATAAAATAAAAATTCAACCTAAACAATAACTATTCCCCGGCAGCGGCGCCAAAAACTTTGATGCGCGGGATTGCGACCACGCACTAGGGTTTTACCTCTCAAGGGATCTTGAGAAGCTTGCAATCCCCACCAGGCAGTGTACCTGACCGATGTAGTATAGTGTAGTGGCAAGTACCGGGGGATTGATCGTTCTCTGCGGGAATAGTGTCGTTAGGATTGAAAAGCTACTCTAATAGGTCTAGGGGTGAGGGAAGATTCTTTTTGTATTTTATTATTTTTAGGAAAGCAAGTAAAAATCTCGGGTTTGAAGGAGTGGGCGGAATTAGTTGCTAGTCAACTAACCCAAATAACTACTAATGCAAATAAAATAAAATAACAAGAAAGTAAATGGTTGTGAAAACTAATATGGAGAGAAGTGTGTTTACTTAGATTTCCTTACTCCCTAACTATCTTTTACCGATTGATTAGTGTGTATTAATTGCGTGGATGACGGATTGTATTCCTTAATACCATTCGTAGGGGTGTGTACGGACTTCCCCTAACTCTATGAGATCCTACTTCACTCCTATGTCGAGCCGGCTAAGAAGCTCCTAACATGGGATCACTAGAATTCACTCATGCATTAAATACAATCAAAATAACCTTAGTACACCTTGGTTCATGTTTCTTAAGACGTTCAAGCATGTTACCAACCGGAAGTCTGCCAGTTTTCTTAAGCCTAACATCGATAATCACCCATCCAATACAATTAATAACACACCATTCAATCAATAATCAATAGTTAGGTTTCATTAGATCTAAGCAAACACAAAGAAAATCTAGCCTAGCATGTTAAACAAAAGACAAGAACAAGATAGAATCAAACAACACATAGACATATTGAATGATTAATTGATTACTTATCTTCAATGTAACATGAGAGATCCAAGGGTTTAAAACCCTTAAAAAAGCTGCAAAAATCGTCTAGGGTTTCTCTCTAAAAAGTTCCACACGAATGACTAAAAATTATGCGAATATATATAGAAAAACAGATCTGACGGCGTCACGTTATGGACTTGACGCCGTCACCTCGCCGTGGTTAGGGTTTCTTGATAGCCTTCTTGACGCCGTCCCTCTTTAATTCGTTCTGGCTTATCAAGGCTTGACACCGTCAGGTGTAATCTTGACGCCGTCTGGAGTACTGTTCCAGCAGATTTTGACACTTTGTCGAATTCTTCACTTTTATGCTCCGAAAACGTCCAAAATGCTTCCTTTTCCAGAATTTCTCTCCAAAGTACCTAAAATGCCAAAAGGAACGATTTAGGGCGATATTTGATCAAATAAATACGATTTAGGGCTTAAATGACCCCCGAAAAGCGGTACACTTTTCGCCTCATCAGTTACCGCAAAAAGAATGAACTTGCACCATGCATCCCACGCCGACAATGGCAGCCTACCTGGAGTGGGTGATGCGGGAAAGTTGATAACAGAGTCAAGATGGTCCGCACCAACATATCCCAAACACAATTTCTTAGTCACCCATAGGAAAGATGTCCCAACACATGCAACAACCCTTATAACCTAGCTATCATGGTGCACCACCACATTATATACAACAACAAGTGTATCATGGGCCCCTGTAAGGTATTGGTGGTCACCCACATGGCCTATAAAACATCTAAAATGGAAAATAAACACATAAAAGGCCATTCAGACCAAACCTCTAATAAAAGATCTCATAATCAATGATATAACCTGCTAACACATATAAAGGGTGTTTAGGATTACTTACTTGTGTTCCTGCGTAAGCTCTACAACCTTCTTGATCTGCACAAAATCGCCTTCTTGATCTTTTTGATGCTAGATGAATAGATTAGGGTTTCTTGGGGAAGAATCACCACTTGAATTGCATCATGTATCCACCAATACTACACAGGTAGAACTAAGGCTACGAACCTATTGATGCGCGTGGATTGCAACACGCACTACGTTTTACCTCTCGAGGGATCTCGAGAAGCTTGCAATCCCCACCAGGCAGTGTACCTGACCGATGTAGTATAGTGAAGTGGCAAGTACCGGGGGATTGATCGTTCTCTCACAGGGAATAGTGTTCGTTAGGCTAAAGGCTACTCTAATCTAGGTCTAAGGGTGGAGGAAGATTCTTTTTGTATTTTTATATTTTATGAAAGCAGTAAAATCTCTGGTTTTGGAGGATAGGGCGGAATTAGTTGCTAGTCAACTAACCCAAGTTATCTACTTCTAAGCTACTTATATTTTTGTATTTTTTTGTTTTAGAGAAAATCAGTGGTGGAGAATAGTGTTTACTTAGATTTCATTACTCCCTAACTATCTTTTACCATGTAATTAGTATGTTGAGTTTGCGTGGATGACGGGTGTATTCCTAACAAGTCGTAGGGAGTGCGTTCAATTCCCTAACTCTATAAGTTCCTACCTCACTCTATGACGATACGTCAAGCATCCTATCATGAGCTCACCGATAGCAACCTATGCATGAAATACTACCTTAAAATCGATAACGCACATACGATTCACGTTTCTAAAGACGTTCAAGCTTGTTACCGTATAGGAGATTAGCCAGTTTTCTCTAGTCTAACGTAGATGAAACATTCATCCAAATACAATCACAACATACACATCACATGATAATCAATAGTTAGGTTTCATTAGATCTAAGCAAACACAAAGTAAATTAGCCTAGCATGTTAAAAGAAAGACAAGTACAAGCATAAATCACACAACACATAGACATATTGTATGAATAAAGACTTATCTTGGATTAAACATGCAAGTTAGAGGGGTTAGGATACCCTCTAAGGTCACTAATACACGAACTAGGGTTTAACCCTAAAGTTCTTCACACCAAAATTCGACTCTAGTTCTCCAAAGTTATATAAAGTAAAGAAAAATCGTTCTATATATATAGAAAACGCGGGCTGACGGCGTCAACCCAATAGGTGACGTCGTCAGCTCGGCGATTAGGGTTTTCAGACGGCCTTCCTTGACGTGGTCATAATTGCTGGTTCCAGATCTGACGGCCTTGGTTGACGGCGTCACCAATTTGCACTACGAACTCTCTGGCCCGTCACGAGTATTTTTCCAATTCTGGACTTCACTTGTTCCTGACGGCGTCACCTTGTAGAGTGTGACGGCGTCACCTTCTGTAATCTTCAAGGTCTTTTGAGTTTTTGTTGTTTTCCGCACTTTTTCACTCCGAAAACGCCCGAAAATGCTTCTTTTGTGATTTTCCCTTCAAAAGTACCTAAAATGAGAAAAGAAACGACTTTGGGTGAAATCCAAACCAAAAACATACGAATTAGGACTCAAACCGACCCCTAAAAACGTAACATTTTTCGTCTCATCAAATACCCTTACACTTGAGATTTGCTTGTCCTCAAGCAAATGCGCTTTTATTCCCAATTGAAAAACAAGTTAGAGGTCATTTAATGCGAACTTAAAAGTAATTACAAGATTTAGTCGTTCCGCTTTACTCAAAATAAGCACGGAGAAAATATACTAGCACCTCTCATGTAGTGTTTGGATACTCACATCTCTCGGTTGATAATATGTAGATATAATGTAAAGGAAATGGACAATATCACTCACTACCTGTCATAATAAATAGATTACCATAGGCTTGAGAGAGGATCAAAACCTTCTCCACTAAGGCGTAAGCACCTAGGATAACTATCAAAGAGGGCTTTACAAAAGGGTTATAACGGGAGGTTTAGGGATATGGAAAAACACGGTTTGGTTGGATAAGGGATAGTTTACTGGTGGCTAGTCAATCATCTTATTTAGTTACATATACAAGTGGCGTTGCCAAGCCAAGACTAGACTCAATCTTAAACTATCAAAAACAAAACAAAACAAAACTAAGAAATAAAAGATAGGTGTGGATGGTAGTCCGTATGTTTTTTTTTTTTTTTTTTTTTTTTTTTTTTTTTTTATTTTTTTTTTTTTTTTTTTTTTTTTTTTTTTTTTTTTTTTTTTTTTTTTTTTTTTTTTGCATACCTTTTTACCCTACCATCCAAAATAATACATCAATGGGGATTAAGCTTTCCCCTTACACTTGAACTTTTACATACTTTACATTTACTATTCTACGACTCGAATTGAAATAATTAAAACACTTGGAGTACTTTTGAAAACGTTTAGCACATATGGGGGTAATAAATGATGTTCTTCCCCATTACTCCATAACACTAGTACTTTACCCATGAGTCCCAATCATCCCAAAACAATATGTACAAGATATGACTCGACTTAGCAACAACGTAACTAATTAGATAATTGACAAGGGTTTAACAAATAACAATAATGCACTAAAGGTGAGTGCATACAAGGTAGGCTAAGGCGATTTGGTTGCACATTTGGGGTGGATTGTAAACAAATTCTTCCTTTAAGTATGATGCTTAAAGTTAGAAACGAAAGGGATAGGCTCTGAGGGGTGTACTAGGGGTATCGTGTACCAAAGATGGGTACATCGCAAAGGTGTGGGAGAATTACTTGACCAATGTAGCCAATGTAATTATAATACAGGTTTAAAACAAGGGTTATCCTAATGCCTCTTATCATGTAGTTAATCCTAATCTACACGAATGTAGTCTCACTTGTGGACTCGGAATGGTCACTAACGCAAGTTCTAGAATCTAAGTATTACCGGTACACACATGGGCACTAAAGTTGAGTGCTTCTCTTCCTACCAATTCTAGGGGTGAACCTCACATATTTGGGTGGAAAATTTTTGGTGGTACGGTTTTTTGTGCTAGTCATAAATTCTCCTATCCATGAGACGCTTATTAGGACTAAAGTTTCCCTCCTAATTAATGTAAAAAATTTTAAATTTGCTCTAAAATTACTCTAACAAGTGTTTCTCTCAGTTTTATTACACAATTACTATCAAACAAGCAAAAATCAAGCATAATGGTATCCTATGAGGTATCATTAATCTACCCTTATTTACCCCCCTTACACTTAAGTTGAACATTGTCCCCAATGTTCGAAAATAAGGAATGGAAAAGATAAAAGGTTAAAAGAATGAAATCGGATACTCCCCTGATTCGTTCTTTATGCAAGTGAAGTAACACGGTTAGATCCTCCTCCAAGAAGACGAACTATCAAAGCTTCCCTTCCAGTATATGCATCATCTTCTTGTCCTAAATAACCTGTTAGCATGGAAACACTACAAGAAACCTCGCGTAAAATCGGCGGCATTATTCATATATATATAGACGTATACCTAGAAAGCAAGTAAGATATAATGCTTGTGGAATGATTTTTCTACAGATTTCCTGGAATTCATAAGAGAGATTTTAACAAACATACAAGTTCCGTTAGTAAACTTTAATCAACAAATAAATTCCAGATTTTTGCACCTGACGTCGTCAGGTATTAACTCCTGACGCCGTCAGAGTGTTCTGACAGAAAGTTTAAGTTGAGTTTCCGGAAAATTTCTTGGAAAACCTTTGTCTCAATTCCTGGGAATTCTGCAGAAAAAATCATTATGACTCGATACAAGCATTTGACTCTAACAATTACGAATATGTAAACTAATTTCATTGTTATGATTCATGTTCATTCGTTCTATATTAACCGATTTGGATGTCTCTTACACTTAGCTTTTGCAAAATACCTTTATATGTGATTAAGACGAAGTTAAAAACAAAATAAAGCATTTTCACAATTTAGTTTGAAGCATGAATCAATAGCAAGAAATATAATTTACATACGGAAGCAAATACACACAAAGACACACAAAACATGGGTTGCCTCCCAAGAAGCGCTTTTCTTTATTAATGAGTCTTGTAGCTAGACTCGAGGCCTTGCCTCGTTACGTGACTTCTTGTCCGGTTGTGTACTCCGGACCTAACTCTAGACACTCTTTATAGAATCCTATTATTTTTCTCATGACGTAGTCTACTCCTCTACGCTTATCCTCTTCATTCCTATAGTAGACCGCTTGCTTATGTTCTTTCTCAAGGTCCGATAAAAGCCGGTATTGCTCTATCTTATATGGCATTTGGTAAGCTATTTCCTCGGTCCCTTCCTTGAATTTAACTATCCCTAGGGATGGGTCATAACTCATCTTAGAGGCCTCAACAAATGGTCTCCCAAACACTACTTGAGTTAGGCAATCATCAATTACCGGTCGAATATCCTCAACTATCACAAAATCGGTGACATAGGTGAAGTTGCCTACGAATACATGAAGTCCCTTGACCCTACCCACAAAATTGCTTATATATCGGGTATTTGGCAACATCCTAAATCCTAGTGGGTCTCTTTTTATCAAGTTGTAGTAGGCTCTACTCATGATGTTGATGGGGGACTTAAGGTCTATGTAAGCTTTCCATGCATGAAGATGCCCTATGTTGCATGGTATGTTGAGGTTAGATGGGTCACCTGCTTTGATGATTGGATTACCTAGGAAGTGTGGTGTCTCGGGGCTATCAAACAAGTCCTTATGATATTCCTTTTCTTCATTGGTGGGCCACCTATTGAAGTATTCGACTTCACTCTCTACGTCATCTACCTCCTTATTCTCAATCACCTCGGATTCTACGGTCTCAACCTTAGGGTCACTATCGTCCTTATTTTCATCATCCTCTTCCCTAGTAATTGGCTTAATAGTGACAACGTTGACAAAGTGGACATTCTTGGATGATGATGGGTCCTTAGTGGGAGATCCGCTAGTTGTGCTCCTAGTGTCCTTATTCGAGGGTGTCAACACTTGGTTGGTGAAAGCTTTCAACAAGTTGTCGAGTTTATTGGTCATCTCGCTTTGTTGTTGTTTGAAATCGGCTTCAAACCTAGACAATCGAGCTTCTTGAGATGCCATAAAGCTAGACATTAATCCTTCGAAATCGTTGGAAGGATTGTTGTTGGAGTTGCGGTTTGAGGGTGCACCGCTTGGTTGGAAACGGTTAGGTGGGTTGGAAGGGTTGCCTTGAGGTTGTTTCCACCTAAAGTTCGGGTGATTCCTCCAAGAGGGGTTGTACGAATCACCGTATGTGTTTTGCTCGGGCTTGAAAGTGTACCACTTATCTCCCGCTCCGTCGGTACGCGAGGATGCGTAGTCCGCAAAAGCTTGTTCGGGGAGTTCCTTGCAATCGCGAGTGTCGTGGGGACCTCTACACAATTCACAAGAAGAAGTGATTTTGTTCACTTGGCTTGAAGGTTTAGGAGCTTCGTAGGATTTCATTAGATACTTGACTTGGTCTTCAAGTTCCATGATCCTACGGTCGGAAGTGCTTGAGTTATTCGAAGGCAAGGATATTGCCTTGACCGTTTTGTTCAAATCACGGGGATCGTTCCAACTTTCGTTGTCAAAGAGAGCAAGCTCGTCTATGAGTTCCCATGATTCCTCCGCACTTTTATCACGTAGCTTACCACCGGCCGCTTGGTCAATGGTTCGCTTTGTGGAGGGGTTGACGTGGTCATAGAATATTTGGACTTGGAGCCAAAGTTCTATGCCATGATGAGGGACTTTGTGAAGTAGGTCTTTGAATCGGCTCCATGCCTCATAGAGAGTTTCGCCTTGATGTTGTTGGAACATCAAGATGTCGCTCCTAAGTTTGCTAGTTCTCCCCGGTGGGAAAAATTGGGCAAGGAAGAGAGTGGTTAGGTCGTCCCAAGTGGTGATGGATCCTGCGGGTAAGCGCTCAAGCCATTGACTAGCTTGGTCACGTAGAGAGAATTGGAATAGGCGTAGTCGGGTGGTCTCTCGGGTGTCAACACTAAGGTCTATGGAATCTACGATTTTGAGGAAATCCTTAAGGTGTTGATTTGGGTCTTCGGAACGAAGCCCATGGAATGCGCATCCGCTTTGCACCAACCGGATGGTGTCGGATCTCAAGGGTGTCACATTGGCTCCTTGGTTGAGCTCAATGGTGTTTCGATAGCCTTGGTGGCTAGGTCGGGAGTACTCTCCTAAGGTGCGGGCTCTAGGAGGTGGGTTTAGTTGAATTGGGTTGTTGGGATCAAGGATATTACCACCTTCCATGATGGCGGATGGTAATGGTTACGAACAAAGGCACAAAGAAAAAGATAGACTAAAGGGATCCTAGAAAAATAAAACAAAATCTCACTAGAAAGGAGTCTAGTGAGTAGACCTAATTAAGAATAAAAATTAACCTAAACAATAACTATTCCCCGGCAGCGGCGCCAAAAACTTGATGCGCGTGGATTGCAACACGCACTACGTTTTACCTCTCGAGGGATCTCGAGAAGCTTGCAATCCCCACCAGGCAGTGTACCTGACCGATGTAGTATAGTGTAGTGGCAAGTACCGGGGGATTGATCGTTCTCTCACAGGGAATAGTGTTCGTTAGGCTAAAGGCTACTCTAATCTAGGTCTAAGGGTGGAGGAAGATTCTTTTTGTATTTTTATATTTTATGAAAGCAGTAAAATCTCTGGTTTTGGAGGATAGGGCGGAATTAGTTGCTAGTCAACTAACCCAAGTTATCTACTTCTAAGCTACTTATATTTTTGTATTTTTTTGTTTTAGAGAAAATCAGTGGTGGAGAATAGTGTTTACTTAGATTTCATTACTCCCTAACTATCTTTTACCATGTAATTAGTATGTTGAGTTTGCGTGGATGACGGGTGTATTCCTAACAAGTCGTAGGGAGTGCGTTCAATTCCCTAACTCTATAAGTTCCTACCTCACTCTATGACGATACGTCAAGCATCCTATCATGAGCTCACCGATAGCAACCTATGCATGAAATACTACCTTAAAATCGATAACGCACATACGATTCACGTTTCTAAAGACGTTCAAGCTTGTTACCGTATAGGAGATTAGCCAGTTTTCTCTAGTCTAACGTAGATGAAACATTCATCCAAATACAATCACAACATACACATCACATGATAATCAATAGTTAGGTTTCATTAGATCTAAGCAAACACAAAGTAAATTAGCCTAGCATGTTAAAAGAAAGACAAGTACAAGCATAAATCACACAACACATAGACATATTGTATGAATAAAGACTTATCTTGGATTAAACATGCAAGTTAGAGGGGTTAGGATACCCTCTAAGGTCACTAATACACGAACTAGGGTTTAACCCTAAAGTTCTTCACACCAAAATTCGACTCTAGTTCTCCAAAGTTATATAAAGTAAAGAAAAATCGTTCTATATATATAGAAAACGCGGGCTGACGGCGTCAACCCAATAGGTGACGTCGTCAGCTCGGCGATTAGGGTTTTCAGACGGCCTTCCTTGACGTGGTCATAATTGCTGGTTCCAGATCTGACGGCCTTGGTTGACGGCGTCACCAATTTGCACTACGAACTCTCTGGCCCGTCACGAGTATTTTTCCAATTCTGGACTTCACTTGTTCCTGACGGCGTCACCTTGTAGAGTGTGACGGCGTCACCTTCTGTAATCTTCAAGGTCTTTTGAGTTTTTGTTGTTTTCCGCACTTTTTCACTCCGAAAACGCCCGAAAATGCTTCTTTTGTGATTTTCCCTTCAAAAGTACCTAAAATGAGAAAAGAAACGACTTTGGGTGAAATCCAAACCAAAAACATACGAATTAGGACTCAAACCGACCCCTAAAAACGTAACATTTTTCGTCTCATCACCTATGCAAGTTAGGAGAGTACAAAAACGCGGGTAACTAGTCGACTAGAAATCGATTTATCGTAGTTGATTAGGATCGGCTAAGGGTTTACAAACCCTTTGGTTCGACCGGTCGAATGAAGAGAGGAAGGATTTTAGGCTTTAGAGGATTGATTATGAATCCCTTAAAATGACTTTGTATTTATAGGCTTCCAAGAGATAACCCTAATACAATTAGGAATCTTTTAATTAACTCAAAGTACATAAGTTTGACAACTTGTCAAACTTAATCCCCCTAGGGGATTCGGCCGACATGAAACCCTAAAGGTTTATGGTTTTGCCTTTTATACTTTCAATATAGTTATCTCTGGTAATATATTCCCTGGTTAATTATCATTTTACCCCTCTATGAGAATATTATCGTATTATCACTCCCTCTTTACTTCCATTTTATTTCGTCACTCTTTTCTCATTTTCGCTCTTATGTTCCATTTAGTGTGTGCACCGTTATGACTCTTCGGCATTTCTATGAAGACTAGTTATGATAGAGGTTGTTCTTTGCACACTAATCATTTCAGACTCCCACTTGTGCAAAGCAACAACATAAGAACCACTATCACAGTACCAAAAGGTTACTAGCAAAATATTAGAGTACCCAATTCACAAAAACCAATTCAGTACCCACATAGTGATTTACAAAATCTCCAGCCACAACTAAATTGAGTTTAGGGATATAACTATATACCTTTGCACTTTGCGATATTTTAGAAAATACTAGACATGGATATGTTAATCTCGTAATGGTTTTGTCCTTTCTTATTACTATGAATGATTTACCTCCCATAGTGTTCTCAAACACTTGTTGCATGGCCATTCTCTCACAAACCATCTCATTACAAGGACCACGGAAAAATATCCTCTCCAGTCTTTTTCAACTTGGAGTTGAAAATTGCCATCTTGATCATCAAATCATTTTTCGTTACCTCACACTCAATCCAGCATTAGCACACAACATTACCCTTTCACGCAGTAAGTAGAAACTAAGCCAAAACCTAGTGAGAGACAAAATTAAAGACCTAACAGCTCAGGTCATCGGGATAGTACGCCACGATCCGAGAACGCCATTAACTAATTAATCCATATGGACTTCTCTCGGTCTTGGTCACGTCCAATCTTTGCCTCGCACAATGCATGTGAAACTTGATACACTCCCCGCAATATCATAGCTTTAACAATAGTTGTTCAACTTATCTCGGTATCCCTCCATGATAAGCAACTATGGACCCTTTTAGAATGAAGTGTCTTTCATTCATGAATTCAAAATACGCTAAATGAAATCCCATAGCAATGTCTCATCCGATTTGCACAGTCTATGACATTGCTTCTGATTCATTGCGATTGATTAAGCTTGTATGAGAAAGTTTTGGGAGCAATCACTACTTTAATTTGTTTGATCAATCCTTTCCCCAGGACCCTTGAGCCTCACTTCTCAATTCTTTTATTATTGTCTTCCTGTCAATGAAACTAAGTAAGTTGGTACCAGTGATTTAGTCATACTAGATTATTTATAGACTTAGATAAATCACGACACACTTGAACTTAATATTCAACGATGCACTTTATTTTGCACTTAAGAAAAATGGAATTATGTAACAAATAAGAGTCATGACTCCTTCTTACTAATTATCCGAAGTCCATGAGAACTTTAGTACAAGTCCCTGAAACTGCGATGTAGTATCACATTTCATGATTTGAAATCCTAGACTTCAAATCCTTTAAGTCACATGGCTTCTTTATTTGTTCACAAAAACTCAAGATCTACACGTTCCAAGTGCCAAACTATCTTGCCCCTAAGGCAATGTATGTTTGTTCTAGATCTTGACATCCCCCACTTAATCTTGCAATACTAGGAATTCTCCTTCCCATGATCTAGCTTTTGTTGCTCAACTTTGAGCTCCTCTGATTAGGTCATGTTAAGGACTTTCAGCTTAAGCACATTAATTTGATCTTTATTTAACAAGTGTTAACCCGCAGTTAATTGTTCCTCCCGTAAAGTATCTTACAACTTTACCTGAACATTCCAAAGCAACAAGATATTTTACTCATGATCTACAAACTCATTCTCTTTCAGGTTTGACTTATAGATCTAAAATGCTAACCCTCATAGCATATGAGCTTTACTCAATCTCTAAGGGTGTGTTTGGTAGCAATAAATGTCACTTGAGAATTGGAAATGTGGTAAATTCTCTTGTTTGGTACATCAAAGAAAAGAGGGGATGGAGATATCTGAATTCTCAAGAAACCAATCCCTTGAAATCTAATTTCCACCTATTTTGAAATGGAAATGAGATCCTAAAAAACTAGAACACAGAGAGTTCACAATTCTTTACTAAAAAGAAAAGTCACGTGACATGCACATTCTTCCAGTTCTATCTTCTCCAAATGAAAACCTAACTCCCAACATCACCCATTTGATTTCTTCACTGGTGACTGTGATTATATTCAATATCATTATTATCTCACTTGGACTGCTGCCGGTGTTGATTTCACGAAGAGCTATCAAATCGGTATGTGAATAAGTGGGTTTTGTTTGATTATTTCAAGGAAATTGCTTATTCTAATTTTGAAGTTGTTATACATTTTATTGAACAACTCAGTGGGTTTGCGTAATCGAACAACCTATACCCAATTTTAATTATACAAGAACAAGAATGTGAAGAAAAAAATATTAAAGTTTGTTTCTATTTCTCTATTTTTTCTACCAAACGAAAGAAGTGAACTTTTGCTAATTTCTTGAGCCAATTCTTTGCGGTTACCAAACGCAATATTTAATTATACTTCTCGATCAATTTCAGTTCTCTATCTCATTTCATTTCACTGAAATTCTTTCTACCATATGTGCCCCAAATTTCTGGAAATACCATCATGTTACACCCTAAAACCGAGTTTTATGTGTTTTATTACGAGAAAGACATTGGAGTAGTTTGACTACGACTTTTATAAGTTTGAAGACTTAACATGGTTGGTTAGTCAAACTGATAGTCAAACATAAGTTATATGTTAGTCAAATATATGTATAATGATTCGTAAAATATCATGTGGCCAAATTAAAAAAGAAAGGACTTAAAGGACTACTTGGCCAAACTTGCCCAACTAACTAGATAAGTATCTAGAATTTCCCTAGACCTTCCACACTCTTCTCAGTTATCCAGGTTTTTGTGTGTGAGAGGTGAGATGAAAATAGATGAGGGAAGATGATGAGTGTGTAAATACTCATCATTTTTACCTAATCTGAACTGCCAAAACATCCAAAAACACCCAATAATGCATCAAAATAGTGAAAATATTCCAAAAGTGTGTTTTATATGTTGTAGATGCAAAATGTTTGAAAACAAATGAAAAACAAACAAAGTTTGCACAATTGGCAGTTTCAGCCCCTCAACTTTCACAAATTGTCAAACCTAGTCCCTGGATATTTCAAAACATGCAAAATATCATAAAAGGTCCTTGGGGATTCATAAGTTG
>LBNU01013188.1:6310-31108 GCA_014162995.1 Artemisia annua
AAAAATTTTTTACACCCCACTTAAATGTACACCCAAATCGCCTTAGCCTACCTTGTATGCACTCACCTTTAGTGCATTATTGTGACAACATTTATTTAAACCCTTAGTTAATTATCTAATTGATTACATGGTTGCTAAGTCGAGTCATATCCTTGTACATATTGTTTTGGGACGATTGAGACTCATGGGTAAAGTACTAGTGTAATGGAGTAATGGGGAAGAACAACATTATTACCCTCATATGTGCTAAATATTTTAAAAGTACTCCAAGTGTTTCGATTATCTTAATTCGAGTCATAAAATATTTATTTGTAAAGTATGTAAAAGTTCAAGTGTAAGGGGAGAACCGAGGCCCCTATGATGTATTATTTTGGATGATAGGGCAAGAATATATATGCAAAAAAAATATATATATATATCAAGAAAAAATACAAAAAAAAATGAGAAAAAGAAAAGTAGAAAAAACATACGGACTACCATCCCGTTTCTTTTTATAGTTATTTTATGTTTTATTAGTTTTTGATTAGCTTAAGTCGAGTCTAGTCTTGGCTTAGCAACGCCATATTGTACATGTAATTAATCAAGATCTTTAACTCGGCACCAGTAAAATCTTCCTTATCCAACAAAACCGTGTTTATCATATCCCTACACCTCATTACAACCCTTTTGTAAAGTCCTCTTTGATAGTTTATCTTAGGTGCTTACGCCTAGTGGAGAAGATTTTCGATCCTTTCCCAAGCCTATAGTAATCTATTTGCTATGACAGGTAGTGAGAGATATTGTCCATTTTCATTTATGAGATATAATTCTATGACACCTGAGAGATGTGAGTATCTAAACACTACTTGTGAGGTGCTAGTGTGTAATCTCCGTGCTTATTATGATTAAAAGTGGCACGATTATTTGTTGTAATTACTTTTATATTAGAATTAAATGACCCCTAACTTGTATTTTGATTAGAATAAAAGCGCATTTGCTTGAGGACAAGCAAATCTCAAGTGTAAGGGTATTTGATGAGGCGAAAAGTGTACCGCTTTTCAGGGGTCATTTAAGCCCTAAATCGTATTTATTTGATCAAATATCGCCCTAAATCGTTCCTTTTGGCATTTTAGGTACTTTGGAGAGAAATTCTGGAAAAGGAAGCATTTTGGACGTTTTCGGAGCATTAAAGTGAAGAATTCGACAAAGAATTAAAAATCTGATGGAACAGTACCTTGACAGCGTCAAGACCAAGCTTGACGGCGTCAAGCCTTGACGGGCCAGAACACAAATTTAGAGTTTAAAGGGGGACGGCGTCAAGAAGGCTATCAAGAAACCCTAACCACGGCGAGGTGACGGCGTCAAGATCATAACGTGACGCCGTCAGATATGTTTTTCTATATATATTCGCATAATTTTTAGTCATTCGTGTGGAACTTTTTAGAGAGAAACCCTAGACGATTTTTGCAGCTTTTATAAGGGTTTTATACCCTTGGATCTCTCATGTTACATTGAAGATAAGTAATCAATTAATTATTCAATATGTCTATGTGTTGTTTGATTCTATCTTGTTCTTGTCTTTTGTTTAACATGCTAGGCTAGATTTTCGTTGTGTTTGCTTAGATCTAATGAAACCTAACTATTGATTATTGATTGAATGGTGTGTTATTAATTGTATTGNAAGAATTTTTTACACCCCACTTAAATGTACACCCAAATCGCCTTAGCCTACCTTGTATGCACTCACCTTTAGTGCATTATTGTGACAACATTTATTTAAACCCTTAGTTAATTATCTAATTGATTACATGGTTGCTAAGTCGAGTCATATCCTTGTACATATTGTTTTGGGACGATTGGGACTCATGGGTAAAGTACTAGTGTAATGGAGTAATAGGGAAGAACAAGATTATTACCCCCATATGTGCTAAATATTTTAAAAGTACTCCAAGTGTTTCGATTATCTTAATTCGAGTCATAAAATAGTTATTTGTAAAGTATGTAAAAGTTCAAGTGTAAGGGGAGAACCGAGGCCCCTATGATGTATTATTTTGGATGATAGGGCAAGAATATATGCAAAAAAAAAAAATATCAAGAAAAAATACAAAAAAAATGAGAAACAGAAAAGTAGAAAAAACATACGGACTACCATCCCGTTTCTTTTTATGTTTATTTTATGTTTTATTAGTTTTTGATTAGCTTAAGTCGAGTCTAGTCTTGGCTTAGCAACGCCATATTGTACATGTAATTAATCAAGATCTTTAAGTCGGCACCAGTAAAATCTTCCTTATCCAACAAAACCGTGTTTATCATATCCCTACACCTCATTACAACCCTTTTGTAAAGTCATCTTTGATAGTTTATCTTAGGTGCTTACGCCTAGTGGAGAAGATTTTCGATCCTTTCCCAAGCCTATGGTAATCTATTTGCTATGACAGGTAGTGAGAGATATTGTCCATTTTCATTTATGAGATATAATTCTATGACACCTGAGAGATGTGAGTATCTAAACACTACTTGTGAGGTGCTAGTGTGTAATCTCCGTGCTTATTATGATTAAAAGTGGAACGATTATTTGTTGTAATTACTTTTATATTAGAATTAAATGACCCCTAACTTGTATTTTGATTAGAATAAAAGCGCATTTGCTTGAGGACAAGCAAATCTCAAGTGTAAGGGTATTTGATGAGGCGAAAAGTGTACCGCTTTTCTGGGGTCATTTAAGCCCTAAATCGTATTTATTTGATCAAATATCGCCCTAAATCGTTCCTTTTGGCATTTTAGGTACTTTGGAGAGAAATTCTGGAAAAGGAAGCATTTTGGACGTTTTCGGAGCATTAAAGTGAAGAATTCGACAAAGTGTCAAAAATCTGATGGAACAGTACCTTGACAGCGTCAAGACCAAGCTTGACGGCGTCAAGACTTGACGGGCCAGAACACAAATTTAGAGTTTAAAGGGGGACGACGTCAAGAAGGCTATCAAGAAACCCTAACCACGGCGAGGTGACGGCGTCAAGATCATAACGTGACGCCGTCAGATCTGTTTTTCTATATATATTCGCATAATTTTTAGTCATTCGCGTGGAACTTTTTAGAGAGAAACCCTAGACGATTTTTGCAGCTTTTTTAAGGGTTTTATACCCTTGGATCTCTCATGTTACATTGAAGATAAGTAATCAATTAATTATTCAATATGTCTATGTGTTGTTTGATTCTATCTTGTTCTTGTCTTTTGTTTAACATGCTAGGCTAGATTTTCTTTGTGTTTGCTTAGATCTAATGAAACCTAACTATTGATTATTGATTGAATGGTGTGTTATTAATTGTATTGGATGGGTGATTATCGATGTTAGGCTTAAGAAAACTGGCAGACTTCCGGTTGGTAACATGCTTGAACGTCTTAAGAAACATGAACCAAGGTGTACTAAGGTTATTTTGATTGTATTTAATGCATGAGTGAATTCTAGTGATCCCATGTTAGGAGCTTCTTAGCCGGCTCGACATAGGAGTGAAGTAGGATCTCATAGAGTTAGGGGAAGTCCGTATACACCCCTACGAATGGTATTAAGGAATACAATCCGTCATCCACGCAATTAATACACACTAATCAATCGGTAAAAGATAGTTAGGGAGTAAGAAAATCTAAGTAAACACACTTCTCTCCATTATAGTTTTCACAACCATTTACTTTTCCGTTATTTTATTTTATTTGCATTAGTAGTTATTTGGGTTAGTTGACTAGCAACTAATTCCGCCCACTCTTCCAAAACCCGAGATTTTTACTTGCTTTCCTAAAAATATAAAAGTACAAAAAGAATCTTCCCTCACCCCTAGACCTATTAGAGTAGCTTTTCAATCCTAACGACACTATTCCCTGAGAGAACGATCAATCCCTCGGTACTTGCCACTACACTATACTACATCGGTCAGGTACACTGCCTGGTGGGGATTGCAAACTTCTCAAGATCCCTTGAGAGGTAAAACCCTAATGCGTGGTCGCAATCCCGCGCATCAATAGATAAGCTATTAACCTCCAATTAAATATGCAATTCTTTCTAATTTTAAATACTCGATTAAAACTGTTTTGGCGAACCAAAATATTTGTCAAGATAACTAATACTTACAAAATGTGTAAACTTTGTTATGCTAAACTATAGAACCTTGTGTGTCTATTTTAAGGGTATTGTTTAGGTATGGGCATTACGTGGATTTTGCAAAATTTTTAAGAACGAACTATCATTTTATGGGAAGTACTATTTAAACATACCCTTTACTGACCGCAGATTGAAAGCATTCACTTTGATCCAAGCAAGCTTAACTATATATGGTCATGGGCTATATGAGCATAGGTGTAATTATGCGAAAAGGTCAATGTACAATTAAGTTTAGAGGTAAAAAACTTGTAAAATGCTAACTTATATGAGCTTAAGTGAATATAAATTTAGATGTAAAAAATTTGGCGGTTTAGTATGCTTTTAAAACAGGTTCAATTAAAAAATGAACGATTTATATTTTGGAATATTGGTCGAGTAAGGTTGATCAACATAAATTATTTAGTGTGTCAACCAATAATATGAAAGATATTATATCTATTCGAGATAAAAGATGTGGGAGACTTTTGCTTTTGGCTCTTTCTCTTTTGAGATGTAGCAGGTGATATTTTGTAGAGTGGTTTTTGCTCAAGTGATAGTTTAGTATTGTATGGTATGATACAAAACCAGTTGTATAAACTTGAAGTTCAATGATGCGTACATGGTCTAGTTAGTAGATAAGTTGATTCCCTTTTGTAGCTTGATGGAAGGTAATTCATGCTTCTTCCTGTTCATGGTAGGTAAACTTTAAAAAAGTTTGTGTAAGCTACATACTAAAGTGGCTTCTTAGGATTGTGTATCAAAACTCGTTAATTTACACAAAATAGGTGGTTTGGTATTTCTTATCAATAAGGATATTACTGTAGAGTTTTTATATACAAGATTTTTAGTCAAACTTTTGTATTGGTCACACTTGCTCTATTTTCTTAGACGGGGATGATTGACATTGCTCGTGACATGTTTTCTTGATACTCATGCTGTTATATACATTTTTATAACAGGTTCAGCTATTGTTGCTTCAGCCATAAAACTTGCTGAAATTATACATGAAGTAATTATGTAATTGTCGCTTTAGGCAACATGCTTCAAGAGGAATCAATTGTTCCAAGGTCACCAAGAAACTAGAACCAGAAGGTAATTCATGCTTTGTGATTTTCATGCTCCGTGATTATAAAAGTAAGGTGCTCTGCTCTAATTTATAACATCGATTACTTTGATTTATTCTAAATCTGCCATTTGTGACTTAATTTTGATTTATATTTGTTTATCATTTCGATATTCTTTAATTTTGCTATATATAAGTAAGATTTTCACCCGTTTTCACCTAAGTTATGTTATCTTAAATTTAACCGTTACGCGAATTGACCTTTCCTAAGTAAATGGGTTACCGTAGCCTCTTGTAATTTTAAACGAGCAATCTTCAAATGTTTTAGTAAGTTCAAACTTGATGTTCGCCATATCGGTTTCAAGAGGACTTGGTTAATGTGGTAATTGGAACTTACAACTACAAGTTATTCTTATTCCGACATCATGTAAGTTCATTGAAGACTTTGTGCCTCTCTATTGTAAGAAGAAAGAGGCTGAATACAAATTTGGAGGGTTGTCAACGAAGTCATGAAAACTTACAAGTTGCAAAATGTAAAGATAAAAGCTTTGTCCTAATGTCCTTGGTGAACTTTGTAGTTTCTTATCACGTTGGCGTATCTATTATATTTCTGGACGAATTTCTCTTGAAGGTTTTCCACTCATAATAATAGATTTCAATACGTAAATGATGATTGTCGGGTGGACTGGGGAAATGAGTCAAAATGGAGCAAATTTGAAGAATGTTAAAGCGGGTGGGTTGATCTATTCACTTTTTAGTCCAATTTTATATGAAGTTTGTAAATACTTGTGTTAAACCGGTAATTTATTATTAAATAAACTATGATTTGGTCTTTCAACATGTACTTGCAAGCATGTGTTTTAGGATTATCCTTGTGAACCAGTACTAATGAATTTGTAAGTTATGCGGTTTGATCATAATCAAATGAATCATATATTTATTTTGTCTACATTTTGTTGAAAATGTTGCCAATGGGATGTTATACACCTGATTTTGAATTCTACATTATTGGTTAAATCAATTTTTGTTGATTCCAAAACTGATAATATGTAAGGTGATGGTGTTGGTATTTAACATATTTTCTACGATCTAGCGGCCAAATTACTTTAATGTAAATTTTTAGTAAAATTCCTTGAATTTATATCTCGCATGAACTGACATTCTACACATTTTTTAGAGGGTGATTAGGATTATATATGAGTGGCCTTCTACTAAGCTACGGAGTTATGAACGGTAAATAAAGCTCTACATAACGAATGATTTTTCAGTTATAGATAAACATGATATATTCATTTGTTGCACAAAAGCTAACATTTGTTATTGTTAATTTTAAGATTGAAATGAGGATTTTCAAAGTTTTTGTAAGCCACCTGTGATTTATCATGGGTTTATAGGCTAGTAACTCTTTAACTCAGGTGCAAGAGTGCAACACTTTGACACATAAATGTGCAAGAGTGCAACCCTTTGACACAAAAAATGACCGAATATCAACTAAAATACATTAAACAAAACCAACGTTATTTAAACAACGACAACAACACTAGCTGATACATTGTTGATTCAATGAACTGCTCCAAAACAGATTCAAGAACATGCACACTGATAGAAACCGATTCGAGATGGTTATTCTCCTTCTAAACTATAACTAAACTAAGAACTAATTCATTCTTTTTCTTCTCCTCTCTGATTAACAAAGCAAGTTACATTTAAATAGGAAATAAACTAGTAGTGTATCCTAGTCTTAAGGCACAAGAACAGGAACATGGGAAGTTAAATACACGTAGTGCTAAAGTGGTAGACTTTGGTCCCTAAAATTTTGCATGAAACAAACTAAATCAAGTGTATCACGTGAAAATATAGAGATCATGGTTGCTTGAGGTCTTCATGCACGTATCAATACTCCGCGCCTCAAAACGAGCCTTGTCCTCAAGGCTCATGGCTCTATCCCTCGTGTCATGTGGCTTCCAAGGTGGTTCCGGTACAAGTTGGATAAAAACAAACTTTGGTGGATGACATTGGTGACCGGCAAAAAATGTTTTCAAGCAACCAAAGATGTGTAACATGTCCTTAACGAGCATGGCAAGGCCATAATTCTGATGAAGGGTGGCTGAATGAAAGATGGTTTTATCATGTTGGGATGTTGGTGTTTTGAAAGCTCGGTAAGTAGGCATTTGTGTGGCAATTTCGTTTACAAGTTTGTGATTCTTGTTGGCAATTGGAGGTGGTAACCGGGAAGAGGGAACTTGTGTGGTGACATCGGCATCAATGTCAGTGATGGTTGTAACAAGGTCGATGGTGGTGGTGATGTGCACAGTAGTTCTAGTATTTTGGGTGGCAAAAGCTTTCGAGACGATTTCCGGTTTGATGGTATTTAGTGATGGTGTGATAACTTGTTGTGTGCCTGTGTGTGGCGTGGCGATGGTTGTTGTGTTGGTTTGTTGTTGGTTAGCCTGGTAGATCGATGAGATGAAGGCTAAGGTTTGTTTTTGTTTTTCCATGTTAATCTTGAGTTGGGAAGTGAATGCGGTTTGAGATGCAACGAATTTGGATATATTGTCGGCCAGGGAGGCCATGGATTCTTGTAGGGAAGGTGGGCATCGTCTTGGAGGTGTCGAGTAAGTCGATGAAAGCACCATTGATAGAAACCGATTCGAGATGGTTATTCTCCTTCTAAACTATAACTAAACTAAGAACTAATTCATTCTTTTTCTTCTCCTCTCTGATTAACAAAGCAAGTTACATTTAAATAGGAAATAAACTAGTAGTGTATCCTAGTCTTAAGGCACAAGAACAGGAACATGGGAAGTTAAATACACGTAGTGCTAAAGTGGTAGACTTTGGTCCCTAAAATTTTGCATGAAACAAACTAAATCAATTGTATCACGTGAAAATATAGAGATCATGGTTGCTTGAGGTCTTCATGCACGTATCACACACATTCTTATTTCATCAATTGGTGTAACATATTCTCGAGTTACTGATCTAGAGTTCATTATTGGGTGTATTAGGGTCCTTAACAGGTATTAAAGCATAGGTATTGATGGCGCATAGTCCCTGAGGTGCTTGAAGTTCTCGTTGCATACGAACATATCCTTTCTCTCCCCACCATTCTCCCCACGAGTTCTTCGCAATCCAATATTTAACTCCGTCTGGGCTCGTACCATATCCGACAATTGTCATACCGTGTGTAATTGTAAGTCCACATTGTCCATTAAAAACTCCCTGAAATAAACATGAAATATTGTGTGAACGGATAAGCGAATGATTGTTTTCTTTACATTGCATTATACATAATTAATTTCTCAATGTCTCAACTAAAACATGAAGCCACAACATATTTCTTGAAGCTAGTGTAACGAAATACAGCTAGGCCAAAGATATGTTGGTACTGATTGCTAAAATGGAGACTGAATAAAAATCAGGATTCTTTTGTTACCTCTGAATAGAACATGAAGTCTTCACTGTTAGTATCTATGGCAATAGATACTGGTTGTTGTGCCACTGCTTTCAATAATGCTTCTTCTGTTCCGTCTGTACGCTCTCCGCCATTAAGCGTAACTGAGTGATGGCCAAACTGGATTTACAGAAAAAAATTACAAAATGTTTATTACACATAGAAAACTTAGCTGGTTGATGAATCAAAATTAAACAAGAGCTACATTCTAATAGTGAAGTTTAAGTTGTAAGTACCTTTGACGAACAACAAACTTCTCGTTTCTCTACGTAAGGGTAGCTCTCCTCTGTTGCTAGACCTCCATGCTCCGTGATGAAGTTGAATGCAGGTTCCATAAGCCCTCCTTCACATCCATTGTTGAATCCCTTAGAATCACAGTCTATAAGCTGTTGTTCAGATAATCTTACTAATTGCCCAGTTCTGATCGCATTTATTCCTTCCACTGCAGCCACTGCCGCAAATGCCCAACAACTTCCTGTAAAGGAATTGAAACTATCAGTTAGTTGAAGATGAACAGACTCAGACGCATGTGAGCGGGACGGAACCAGGGGGTGTCCCGGGACACCCATGGATATTTGTTTCATAGTGTTTATTTTGTTAAAAAAACGCTGATTTTTCTTAAATGCACCCGGTCCCTAAAAATTGTGTATGCAGTATTGTTTAGTTTATTCCATATGCACCTGGTCACATCGCATCCTTGTTCCGTCCCTGTGTGAGCCATTGCTTTTGTAGCTAAATCATTTAATTAGCTTTATATTTATATATGCAGCTAAATCTTTTACCTAATCCACTTGATCCGTAAAGATTAATTAAAAATCATACGACACGTTTACCTTTTAATATTTACAAAAATATAAATTCTTTAAATGAAAGCTCTATTCCAACCAGAAATTTGAAGGCCACACGAGTCCATAATATCTTAGAATTAACAAGTGAAGTATTTGTTCATTTTTAAGAAAAAAAATAAAGGGTGTTAATTAATATAGTGTCTATGACTGGTGACGGGGATTAGAGCGTTATTATCCCTCCAATCCAGTTCTTGACAGATTGACAGCGTGCTATACATAAATGATAACCCAAAGAAACCTATTTTCTTGTAAGCGAGTCTAATTTGTTCGTAAATCCTATCTGGATGTCATTGACCACAAACGGGTGAATATAGAAAATCTTTAAATAGGTTGCATTATCACAAGAGTTTACCAGGAATGCATATGTATGATTTAAAAAAAAAGAAAAAAAATAACGTTTTACCACATTGCCCTTGATCCTTGATTGGCGTGACAGCGTTTTTCTCCCTCCAATCAATACTCTCTGGGATATTAGAGATGTCATTGTTATTATTTTGAGGACATGGACGAGCTCCTTGGAGTGCCAGTTTATGGGCAATCTTTGAATCAGCATACTTGCTCTTAAACTCGTCATGAGTGAAGTCAGCAAACCGATTCAACTTTAACTTATATTGCTTGTTCAGCTTGTTTGATTTGTGAACACGGTGCGCATTGTATGAGAATACATTGAACCGATCGGAGCTTTTTCGCTCCACTTTGTGGTGGCTCCTCCATCTATCGTACATTGCTTGTAAACCCTCCTTTGATTCAAGTTCTTTCTCCTGGTATTCAAAACTCTCTGCTACGACTAAAATAAAAACCAAAGAAAGTGAAAGTAAAAGAAACTTGCTGATTTCCATTTTTTGGATCTTGGTTTGAAAATTGTGAATTTGGCAAATGGTATTATATAACAAGCGAGATCATATATTTAATGACCTACGACCATGAGACACACCCAATCAACTATGGAGGTTAAGGAATGTTATTATGTTATCACCTACACACTTAAATAGTGCGTACTTGTCTAAATATAAAGATATATAACGATACACGCTGCTTGTTTGGAGGAATTATATGGTCATCTGAAAGTTTTACCGGTTATTTCGTAATAATTTGTTTTAACAATTCTAAGGTATTTAATGGTCCCACTTTAGTGCTTTTTGTTTGGTTTCCGGTTTTTTTAAAATAAATAAATAAATAAATAAATAAAGAAACCGTATACCCACGCAAAGCGACGGTGTATAATGGCAAATAATTATACTTGCAAAATCGTAATTATAGTTCAACTTTTGATGCAAAACGAGTGTTTTTTTAAATGCAAAACATGTGCTTTTTTAAATACAAACCCTGTGATTTTTAAAATTAATATAAAGCGATAATTCCAAAAATGACCAAGTTGCCCAATCAACGAGGATTTTTGACCTTTGATTTGAAAATTCTTATTTTGACCAGTTACCCCGGTTGCCCAAAACGTGTCGCCCCCCATGGAACGCCAAGTGTCCCAAGTTGCCCAAATTTTGGGGGGGTTGCCCAAAAAATCGCCACTTGTCGTCCCCCCATTAAGTGTTGCGTTGGGCAACTGGTCAAAATAAGAATTTTCAAATCCAAGGTCAAAAATCCCATCGATTGAGCAACTTGGTCATTTTTGGAATTATCCATAATATAAAAGTCTTCCAACTCTTTTACCATTGTGTTTTTGAAACTTGTTTTTTAGAAAGACCAACAGTGTGTTAAACTTGCTTGAAAACCATGTCTTAGAATTAAAAAGCAACTATTGCCATTTTTCAAAAAACGGGAAAAGATTTTTCGGAAATCGCCGACGGTTGGTCCGAAAAGACATGAGACTTTTTGGGCGTAAAAGTGCTTCTCTTACGAAATTACGAGTTGGATGAACAGATCGCTCCTAAAGGTTTAATAAGACATTAGATTCTCATTCATCAATAACTCGAATTCCTGCTTCTCACATGGAAGGGTCCGGTCCAGAAGAAGAGGAAAAGGAGTCCACCTCAAATCAAGGCGACGCGCACTCAATCCATCTATCCTGTCTGATTGAGAAGGTCTTTAGGTTCCCAATAACGAAGAGGCTAGCTCTATCTCTCAATTACTTATCCTGTGCTCGAGAAGGTCCCTCAGTTCCTCGGCAGCACCTCGAGGTGCATTTAGTTGTCTTACATGAGACTCGGGATATTACCCACTCCATGCCATGACACCTTTCGGTCATCCATTCCGCCCGCCCGCCCAGACGCGACGCCTTTTCTTATTATCATCTACCGCCCTTTCTTTCTTCCCCGCTATTCACGCATGAAGATTGTTGTATGTATGCTCGACTTCGGGTGTCGGTGCTATAGTATAGGTAGGAGTACATTATGGCAGGATCAGTCACCCGGGCAAACCAACCCTCCTCCAAGAAGAATTGTGCTATCCTCCCCCCTCCCGGATCCCTATAAAGCGAAAGAGCTGCCCGGTGATCCCTAGGTTGCAGCACGTTCGGTCGCGCCGCTGCCGCCATTTCTAGGACCGACCGACGCCTCACCTGCACAGGTACCTACCTAGTGTCGGTCTCACATTCAACATAGCGTTCGGACTCATGTGCAAGAACAAGAAGAAAACTAAAGGGGAAATTTGTCCAAAGTAAATAGTACTGTAGTAAAGATATGCTTGATTTTTTCATTTATACAAAAGGTATAATATATATATTTTTTTGAACAATATACAAAAGGTATAATAGGTAAACAACATTACTATTCACTTTAATTAAAGGATGAAATCCATGCTTTATAAGTAGTAAAGATAAACTGTGTTACTACCTTTGACCTTTCATGTATTATTAATTTAGTTCCATGACCCGCCTGATGAAAAGTTAGCTTCCATGATATTATTCCATTCAAGTATCAGAAGATGAATGGAAGATCAATGGGTTATTTTAAACTATAGACTATAACAAAAATGATCAACAATTATAGGGCTAATTATCTGGAAATGTATCTAACTTACCACTTCATGCAGTTCGGTATAGCCTACTTTTTATTAATAATAATAATAATAATAATAATGATAATAATGATAATAATAATATTATTATTATCATTATTATCATTATTATTATTATTATTATTATTATTATTATCTTTTTACCGGTTATTTCGTAATAATTTGTTTTAACAATTCTAAGGTATTTAATGGTCCCACTTTAGTGCTTTTTGTTTGGTTTCCGGTTTTTTTAAAATAAATAAATAAATAAATAAATAAATAAATAAAGAAACCGTATACCCGCGCAAAGTGACGGTGTATAATGGCAAATAATTATACTTGCAAAATCGTGATTATGGTTCGACTTTTGATGCAAAACGAGTGTTTTTTTAAATGCAAAACATGTGCTTTTTTAAATACAAACCGTGTGATTTTTAAAATTAATATAAAGCGATAATTCCAAAAATGACCAAGTTGCCCAATCGACGAGGATTTTTGACCTTTGATTTGAAAATTCTTATTTTGACCAGTTACCCCGGTTGCCCAAAACGTGTCGCCCCCCATGGGACGCCAAGTGTCCCAAGTTGCCCAAATTTTGGGGGAGTTGCCCAAAAAATCGCCACTTGTCGTCCCCCCGTTAAGTGTTGCGTTGGGCAACTGGTCAAAATAAGAATTTTCAAATCCAAGGTCAAAAATACCATCGATTGAGCAACTTGGTCATTTTTGGAATTATCCATAATATAAAAGTCTTCCAACTCTTTTACCATTGTGTTTTTGAAACTTGTTTTTTAGAAAGACCAACAGTGTGTTAAACTTGCTTGAAAACCATGTCTTAGAATTAAAAAGCAACTATTGCCATTTTTCAAAAAACGGGAAAAGATTTTTCGAAAATCGCCGACGGTTGGTCCGAAAAGACATGAGACTTTTTAGGCGTAAAAGTGCTTCTCTTACGAAATTACGAGTTGGATGAACAGATCGCTCCTAAAGGTTTAATAAGACATTAGATTCTCATTCATCAATAACTCGAATTCCTGCTTCTCACATGGAAGGGTCCGGTCCAGAAGAAGAGGAAAAGGAGTTCACCTCAAATCAAGGCGACGCGCACTCAATCCATCTATCCTGTCTGATTGAGAAGGTCTTTAGGTTCCCAATAACGAAGAGGCTAGCTCTATCTCTCAATTATTTATCCTGTGCTTGAGAAGGTCCCTCAGTTCCTCGGCAGCACCTCGAGGTGCATTTAGTTGTCTTACATGAGACTCGGGATATTACCCACTCCATGGCATGACACCTTTCGGTCATCCATTCCGCCCGCCCGCCCAGACGAGGCGCCTTTTCTTATTATCATCTACCGCCCTTTCTTTCCTCCCCGCTATTCACGCATGAAGATTGTTGTATGTATGCTCGACTTCGGGTGTCGGTGCTATAGTATAGGTAGGAGTACATTATGGAAGGAACAGTCACCCGGGCAAACCAACCCTCCTCCAAGAAGAATTGTGCTATCCTCCCCCCTCCCGGATCCCTATAGAGCAAAAGAGCTTCCCGGTGATCCCTAGGTTGCAGCACGTTCGGTCGTTAACTCCTCGCGCCGCTGCCGCCATTTCTAGGACCGACCGACGCCTCACCTGCACAGGTACCTACCTAGTGTCGGTCTCACATTCAACATAGCGTTCGGACTCATGTGCAAGAACAAGAAGAAAACTAAAGGGGGAATTTGTCCAAAGTAAATAGTACTGTAGTAAAGATATGCTTGATTTTTTCATTTATACAAAAGGTATAATATATATATTTTTTTGAACACTATACAAAAGGTATAATAGGTAAACAACATTACTATTCACTTTAATTAAAGGATGAAATCCATGCTTTATAAGTAGTAAAGATAAACTGTGTTACTACCTTTGACCTTTCATGTATTATTAATTTAGTTCCATGACCCGCCTGATGAAAAGTTAGCTTCCATGATATTATTCCATTCAAGTATCAGAAGATGAATGGAAGATCAATGGGTTATTTTAAACTATAGACTATAACAAAAATGATCAAAAATTATAGGGCTAATTATCTGGAAATGTATCTAACTTGCCACTTCATGTAGTTCGGTATAGCCTACTTTTTATTAATAATAATAATAATAATAATACACGTATTATTATTATTATTATTATTATTATTATTATTGTTATTATTATCATTATCTTTATTTATTTATTTATTTATTCATTTTTGGTAGTTCTGTGCGCCCTAATTTTCAATTTCGTTTGTTCAATGTACTCGGTGACCTCCTTAGGAGATTACAGGTTTATTTGTACATTCTACATTATTTTTTGTGTGTCATCTTACTAAATATATCCATCTCACACTTTATAAAACTCATTTTCAAACACCCTTCACCTTCACCCTCTTCACTACCATAGCAGCCATCACCACCCTTCACCTGCTACCACCACACCTCAGCTAACACCACGGAAAAAACTGACCCATTCACACCCCAATCTTGCCTCTTAACCTCATCCACCAAACTCAAAACTTTGTCCAACTCAGCCATCTCACACCATTTCCACAAAAACACACCAACCGTATATATAGTTATTGGGTCAGTTCATGTCCTAGTCCCTGAATAGTATTTGAACATATAATAGCTTAAGTGTAAATGAAGACGCTGAAGAAATTTCCAGCATAAACTCCTTCTGAGTTCTTGAAGACAAAGTCTTTACTTGAGTATTTGATGCGGTTCAAGTATTGAAGCATACAAGTCCCAAATAAGAAGTTCAGTTCAGCGAGTTTTGCAATGCCTCGCTGAACGATGTCGATCTCCTCAACAGAGATGTGAAAAACTAGAAGGGGGGTTGAATAGTTTTACCATTTTAAAATTAAGATTATAAAACTTTTTAGATTGATAGTATGTGAAACCTTTAGATGTAGAGTTATGAATAATGCAAGTTAGAATAAAGAAAATAAATATGAGAATAGTAAAGAGAGTAAAAAGGATAGAAGTGTGACACGATGGTTTATAGTGGTTCGGCTACAAGGACACCTTCCTTACCCTACTCCATTCCCCGAGTATCCAACTCGAGAGTTCTTAAATACTATGTCAACAAGCTCCTTCAACCGGTGGAGAAACCTGACAACATCGCCTACACTTTTTCTGGTACTAAGCTAAATACCAAATCCTTTACACGGAAGAACCAATCCAACACAACAACACAACTATCACAACTACTTTAAGAGTACAAGAAGATGTATCAACAACAAGAGGCAACTCAGTGGTCTTGAGGTGATGAAGAATCCGAGCAACTTGGAGAAAGGATGGCTCGTAAGTAAGAAAGTGTGATCTCGTCCTGTAAGAAGAACCTTGAAAAATACAAGGGAAAGAAAGCTACAAGAATGATCCTTAGATCTGAGGTTTGAGAGATATAAGAATAAGAGAGAAGATGTATTAGAATGGGTAAAGAATAAGAAAGAAATGGCTCACTATTTATAGGCATTTCTAAGCACTGTTTACCTAGATCCGACGGATTCTGTCCCAAAGGGATCCGGCCAGTGTAAACCCAGGGATCCAGCTAACTGGTAATACCAATCCAGATTTTGGGTTACAAACCGGGTTATGGCTTATGGGTTAAGGTCCATGGGTCATGTGATGTCATGCATGATGTCAAAGACATCTTAGGTCATGGGTTATGGACTTTAGGTCATGGGTCATGAACTTTTTGTTATGGATCGTGGGTTTTACCAAACATGATGTCATGCATGATGCAATACTCATGGGCCATGGGTTTTGGGTCATGGTTCATGGGTCATGGGTTATTGATTACCCAGCTCATTTACTTACATTTATTTTATTTCAAACAAGTATATAGTAAAACAATGTGTAAGTATGTAAAGAATAAACATGTAATCTTTATATTTGTACTTAGTATAATTTTATGTTGTGACCAACAAAACTTAAAGAGATCAAGAAATAATAATAAATGTTTTTATGGTTTATTTGTATTAACAAAAGATGTTGAGCAAAATACTCCTAGCATCTAGAAGGTTACTAGGCGGGAAAAATATACTTTATACAAAAAGGATAAAGTAAAATATTCTCGGGAATGACCACCTTACAAAGTTGGTATAAAAGTACAAACAGTGTACCTAACTTTTCCCTAAAGTATGTTCTAACCTTGTACCTATTTGGTTGCATTTAATATAATCTCAACCACCCAATAGATGCTCAACTCGTGTAAAGTAGGAACCCTAATTCCCTGCTATATAAGGGAATGTTTGTCAAAGAGTAAATGCATCTCTTGCAATTAATGTGATACACATTCAAGAGCATTTATTCTCCTTGTATAGAACTTTGAGCCAATCTTTTTCTTTTGTTACACCAGAAAAATACAAAAAGATTTTACACTTTTAGCCTTAACCTTACCCATTATAACAACCCACAAAATCTCATCACTATCATTCCCATTACAAATACCTCTAGTAGGTATTTCACAGGTAAATTTTTGTTTTTTTATGTGCATTCATTACTTGCATGACTCTCTAGACCTGCTCACGTATCCACACAAGCCAAATAACCCTACCCACACATCCTATAAACCTTTGGTATGTCAAGCATAAGATCACAACAACACCACAATAAGTAATCTATCAATCTAACACACTAAACTTATCACAAAACCCTTATAAACCCTAATTAAGCCCTAAATAGACCTATGTGCTTACTAAACCCTAATTGCTTATCTAAACTAGTTTAAAAGTGTCCAAGGATTATGTATGAGTTACTTTAGGAACATTAGGATATCTTAGGACCTTTAGAATCTAGTACAATCCCTTAGAGCTTAGGTACAAGTCCCTTAAGCACAGAACCATAACTAGGTTATAACTTTCTGGAAACTAGGTTAAACCTTCCCAAATCTTTCCCATAAGCTACCACCACTTAGTATAAGCCTCTTAGGACTTAGGATTAGTCACTAAACACTCATAGGACCCTAACCTAGGCACTAAACCCTAAGCTAGACCCTAAACTCTCTCTAGGTAAAACTAGGATAAAAGTAAACCTAAACCTTAGAACTAAGCTACTTAAGCACCTCTAAACTAGCAACCAAGCACCCTAGCACCTCCCCTAGACCTAGCACACACCCTAGCACCTTAAAATCACCCAATCAAGGAGGTGCATCACATCCGTGTCACCACCTTCACCCCGCGGCTTCATCCCCTACACACAAACCCTAGAACCGCCTATAGCTTAGCCTAGTCACTCCATAGCTTGCATTATTTACCCTATAGCTTAGCTTAGTCACCTCCCTCCTCCTCGACACCTCCTTCTTCCTTTTCTTGCTCGCTACTCCAAACGTACCCTATAAATAGCTTGCTACCCACTCATCTCCAAACCACACCTTCCCTTCTTTATCCACCTTAAACTTCTGTACCTAGTGGTAGTACTCGAGCTATATTAGGCCTAAGAGTCGAGCAAATCAAGCCAAGAACCCTTGTCGAGTTGTTTTCCCATCGCTAAATCCTAAAACCCTCGTTAGCCCTCCCTTTGGTCACGTAAGCTTCTAATCTAATTTATTTAGTTTTAGTTCAGTCCTAGGATAGTATTAGGTTGCCTTAGATCCCATTAGGACCCTTGCCTAAGCCTTGATCACTAAAAACTAGAACTTTTCATTTCAAAACCCTAAAATGAGTCGAATTGCCTTTTATATGCTATAAGCCCTTTCCATAAGCTATAAGTTTGTTTAGGAAATTTATATAAGATAATATTAGTTAAACATAAGCTAGGAAACGTTTTTGTTTCATAAAAATATAGTTTGCATGGAATTAGGACTAGTTTTTGCAAAGTTTTCCATGCATAGGGGTATATATGGTAACTTTCTTAAAATATTAAGTCTAGGGACTATTTTTGACATTTCTTATAAGTTATAAGTATAAGGACCCTTTTTGCAAAGTTATAAAACCTTAGGATAAAAAGTTAAATAGTTATAAACTTAAAAGGACTAGTTTTGCAAAAGTTATAAAGTTAAGGGTATAAATGCTAAATTTTGAAAACTCGTAAGTCCAAGGGTCATTACCGCCATTTTCCCAAAATATAGAAGTATAGGGACTAATTGTGTCAAATATAGATAGTTATAAGTATAAATAATATAAGTATTATAAGTTTAGGGTAGATTTTGTAAATATGTTAACTATAAGGGTATAAAGTAAAAATATTAAAGTTAGAAGCATAACACAACACTAGGGAGCTTCATGTGAGGAGTATTATGTGGATATTTCGTTTTGACGAGTTTGCTGGGTTTACGATTTAAAGTGCCATGGCTCCTCAAACGATTATTGCATGTACTTCTGAATTATGATGGCCCGAACGGTGTTATGTTATCACTAAACTCTAAATAAATACATAACTCAATAGTAAGGAGCTTCATGTGAGGAGTATTAACTTCTGAATTATGATGGCCCGAACGGTATTGTGTTGATAACATAATACAATAGTAGGGAGCTTCATGTGAGGAGTCTTATACTTCTGAATTGTGATGGCCGGTGTTATGTTATACCTAAAATACTAAAAACCCTAAGAATGATTACTTAAGAAACTTGAACAAAACAACTAGAGCTTGACATACATCTACACCTACAAAACACCAGGATACGTGAGTAAGGCAGTCTAGTTTCCGAGTCACTTTTCACATTTCCCTAAGCCCAGGTGAGTTTCGTAGCCTCACACCTTTTAAATTCCGTGAGTTCATAGCCTCACACTCTTTTTAAATGCTTTACAAACCCTGTGAAGGGGATACATGCTACTTGCTTTACTTTAAACCGAATACAAGTCTTTTCTTTGGTTGTTGCATGAGTAAACTATCTGCCATCACTAAATAACTAAAATTCATGAATCTAATCATTTGGGATATTTTACCCAAGCGAACGCGAATATAGTTGATAGATCTATTGGAGTTTGACAAGTCTTGTTGATACTACCTCTCACTGGAGGGTATCAATAAGTTCTATATTTGAACCCCTATGAAGGATTAACTTTGGCAAAGTTATCCTTCCCGTCCCCTCATGGTTGGGTCTGCAGCCCCCATGACCCGGACTGTTAACGTGTGGTTCATGAGCTTAGTGCAACATATCCCACTCTTGATAATTGTGCATGCATCACAATTATCACACACACTACATTTTCCTTGAAGGGTGTACCNTCTCACTGGAGGGTATCAATAAGTTCTATATTTGAACCCCTATGAAGGATTAACTTTGGCAAAGTTATCCTTCCCGTCCCCTCATGGTTGGGTCTGCAGCCCCCATGACCCGGACTGTTAACGTGTGGTTCATGAGCTTAGTGCAACATATCCCACTCTTGATAATTGTGCATGCATCACAATTATCACACACACTACATTTTCCTTGAAGGGTGTACCAACTGAACCCTGTGGAACTTGTATTCATTAACACTTAAACCTATGACTCTCACTCAACACCTAGTGTTGAATTTTTAAGCATGTATCCTAGGTATATCACTACTACAGAGTTATGGCAGAAGAAGGCACTGAACTTGGAGGACTTTCAAATCAGTTATCATTCAAACATAACATATCACCTAGACTTTGGGACCTCATCAATAGTAAAAGTATCTCTTTTACTATAAAAACTCTGATAATCAAATGAATGATAACTAAATTTTTATAAACGTCTCTTTTCGAGTCGTTTTCTATTACTGTAACTGTGATTCCATGAAGTAATACCCCAACCCTAAATCCGCTGCGAACCGTGAAAATGGGGGTGTTACAGATTGGTATTAGAGCATCAGTTGTAGAGAACAAGGTCAAAACCTAAACTACAACTATTTTTCTTAAACCCGAGAAAGTCCTCAGTGCCCCTGCCATTCTCCATAACCATACGTGCTAAGGTTAGTATAGTAATTACCTGCTTAACTGCTAAATGATTTACAATATTTTTACTATTATATAGTTATGTCTACTCCCCGCTATTCTACCCCCGTCTCATCTAGTTTACATCTGGAGAATGTTCTTTCCTCTCCGAATATACTAGATTATCCCTCTAAACCATATTTTCCCGATTCCTTAGAAGACTCTAGGAATAGTCTAGAAACACCTTCACCCTTAGGTTTTACACCTTTCATAGATAACTCACACTTAAAACACTTAAGAGATTTATATGCTAAGGCATCACCTATTACTCTCCTAAACCCTATTTTACACCCACCATTCCTCACTCCTAGATTTGAACCACATGTTTTCTTTCTCCCTAGAGAACCATGTATACCTAGAAACCCTATCTCTGCCTATACCCCTAGATATGAATTTAGGCAACCCTATACTTTAGCACCCACACCTTACTTAGTAAACCCTCCCATTTCATCTTGGAAAGATGAATTTGGAGAAAATCCCACTAGGACAACTTTAGAAAATCAGAAAAATCAGGTAGAGGAAATTTTAAATAGCTTAGATGAAATTTTCCTTGACCTTCTTGAGAAGATAGAAAAAGGTCATGATAATAACCTAGGCAATCAACCTGACTATAGTAGTTTAAGAAGTACCCTACAAGAAACCCATTTTAAGGTAGCTAAATTACAGAAAAATCAAATGAGACACCACCATAAGATAACCTTTGCCCGTTTTAGTATTTGTACTTTAGAAAAGATAATTGATGATGATGAGGAATGTCATCAATCAAACCTAGAAAACACCACAAACCCAAACACTTGGAATTAGGAAAACCTTAGAAGAAATCCCTAAGTAGTATGCTTTTTATAGCCTTAAGAGTTTTGCCTTAGAATAATTAGTACCTATAGGATATGTAAGATAGGAAATCAATAACATAAGTTAAGTTTTAGAAACTACCTGGTGCCCCTCAATTAGAATAATTTAGGTAAACTAGGATTAGGTATGATTTTCTTAATCACCCTAGGTCATCCCAAACCCTATAGTAACCCCTAGGAGTATAGACATATCCCTTAAAATATAACAAGTTAGGTACTTGTTATAACCTACCCCGAACCATTACCTCTAGGAATTAAGGATAAACTACCCCGATGCTTTAGCTTCATAGATTCTCAAAACTGTTTTAAACTCCCCTCATGTTTTATCCTTTTTCAACTCCTAAAACCAAAATCCTTTCAAACACTTCTCTTACCAATGATGAGAATTTTTATTCTACATCATAGAGATCTGAATTCTTTTTCTTTCTCCTCTGATCTCTAAATCTCCACTACTTCCTTAGCATTCCTTAAGCTATCTTTCCCCTAGTTAGAGAATCTACCCCTAACTATCTCATATGCAAGTATATGATAGTCATATATAAGCATATTCCTATCCTTTCTTCTTTACTTAGATTACTGATTAACTCAAATAAGTACATTTTATCATCATCATTTATCCTATTTATTTGACTTGTTTCATTATATTATTTATGAGAATCGGTGCTTTAATGTTTACTTTAGTGATTCTCAGATAAAAACAGGTAAAAGGTGAAACTTGGCGATTTTGGACTAATTACGAAGCAAAACGAGCAAGATGTCAAAAGTCTACTGAAATCCAGAAGATGTGCCGTATCTCACTCAACAGATACGCCGCAATATTATACTTAGATGAATTCGAAGACCATTGCCTGACTTTGAAGAATGCGCCGCATGTAATTCTTTCATGCGCCACATATGAAACTTTAGTCAAAGAAGAAGATCAAGCTCGTTCTACTCCAGATACACCGCATTATACATTTGACATACGGCGTATCACTANGCAATATTATACTTAGATGAATTCGAAGACCATTGCCTGACTTTGAAGAATGCGCCGCATGTAATTCTTTCATGCGCCACATATGAAACTTTAGTCAAAGAAGAAGATCAAGCTCGTTCTACTCCAGATACACCGCATTATACATTTGACATACGGCGTATCACTATCAAGACTTCACCAGAAACAATCCAAGACAACTGAAGGACATGCGCCGCATACAAGAATTAAGTTACACCACATCTGAAGACGGTGTACGAATATTCCAGAATATAATAATCTTGGACCCCACGCAAAGTTAAGTCGATGCGTCGCATCTACTTACTCAATGCGCCGCATCGAACCCTCAGACAGAAACTATAAATACCCCAAGACCTAGACGAATTTAGTGTGACACAAAACCCTAAGGAGCCGAATTCAGATGAACAAGCAACACAAGACACGCCCCAAACGAAGATACTAGAGCAGTAAGAAGGTCCTACCTGTATTCAATTCATTAAGTAGTTTTGTTTTATTGTAATAGTAAGCTTTAATTCATCAGGATTGATGGCCGGTAGTATGTGAGTACGCAAAATCATATGCCCGCCTTAAAATTGCTTTCCCATCAATTAAAGTTTATATGTTTGATGTCTTTGGTGAATTTATATTAGTGCTTTGATAACCTTTGTGTCTAGCTGAGCACTGCATGGGCTGCCATACCCCTTCCTCGCCTATTTAATCTGACATCTTTAGATAAGTAGGATAGTCATAAGTAATCATTAAGGGTTTACTCGCCGATATAATGAAACCAACAAGAAAGGTTTAATTAATATACATTTCATATAAAACTAGCAATAAAACAAGTGACAAGCTACCTAATTATCAGGACAGGTCTTCTTATAGTCTCTATTATCTATCTGTGTACGTGTATGCTATTCGCTGATTTGTGCTCATTAGTTTATTCCTTTAATTTACTGTTTAATAAATAACCCAAATGTGCCAGTCTCTCAGGCTGCCCCCTTGCGTTATGATAAGGCGAAAAGTGTACTGCTTTTCGAGGGTCATTTAAGCCCTAAATCGTATTTATTTGATCAATTATTGCCCTAAATCGTTCCTTTTGTCATTTTAGGTACTTTGGAGAGAAATTCTGGAAAAGGAAGCATTTTAGACATTTTTGGAGCATAAAAGTGAAGAATTCGACAAAGTGCTAAAGTCGGCTGGAATAGTACCCATGACGGCGTCAAGCTTGGATGTGACGCCGTCAAGCCTTGATAAGCCAGAATGGATTTTGGGAGATTAAAGGGGGACGACATCAAGAAGGCCATCAAGAAACCCTAAGCACAGCGAGGTGACGGCGTCAAGGCTACAACGTGACGCCGTCAGATCTGTTTTCCAATATATATTCTCATAATTTAAAGTTATTAGTGTGGAACTTTTTAGGGAGAAACCCTAGAAGAATTTTAGCAGCTTTTTCAAGGTTTTTTACCTTGAGATCTTCCATGTTACATTGAAGATAAGTTATCAATTAATCATTCAATATGTCTATGTGTTGTTTTATTCTATCTTGTTCTTGTCTTTTGTTTAACATGCTAGGCTAGGTTTTCTTTGTGTTTGCTTAGATCTAATGAAACCGAACTATTGATTATTGATTGAATGGTGTTGATAAGACGAAAAGTGTTACGGGTTTAAGGGGTCATTTAAGCCCTAAATCGTATTTATTTGATCAAATATTGCCCTAAATCGTTCCTTTTGTCATTTTAGGTACTTTTGAGAAGAATTCTGGAAAACATGCATATTTGAACGTTTTTGGAGCATAAAAGTGAAGAAAACGACAAAGTCTCAAAAGAAGAAGAATTTACACCTGACGGCGTCAGAGTCACAAGGTGACGCCGTCAGCAAACGATGACAAAAGAGTGAAACTATTTTACAAATGACGGGCCAAAAAGATTTTGGACATTTACACCTGACTGCGTCAGGTGTTACAAAGTGTAGGCCGTCAGGTGTTAAGTTAACAAGAGACGTCCCAGAAGACTTTTGAAGGTGACGGCGTCAGGATTCAACCTGACGGCGTCAGATGATATAGAGTGACGACGTCAGAAAGGAGGCTTGCACGAGAAGAAACCAAAGTGGAATCATCACAAGTTAAACAAGACAATCACAACTTGCTTGCGGAGTAGCTGTTACTGTTTTGGCCATAAAATCTTCATTTGAACTCGGATTTGGGTGATTCAAAAGCCCACGCGAAGAGGAAGAAAAAATCTTCAATTTGGTGAAAACGACGAGCTGACGCCGTCAGGTGTTAGAGCTGACACCGTCACCCTTTGCCGACAGAAAATCAGTCTATAAATATAACATTATAACTTCACTTTTTGTAAGCCCCAAACCCTAAGTCCGATTCTAGGGTTAGGGTAGGTGTTTTTCCAGCAACTTAGAGGGTCTTAATCACTCCATAAACATCTTGTATTGGTGTGTTGATTCTATCTTAATTATGTCTTCCATTATTATTGCTGCTTGTTCTTCATTGATTATGTTTTGCTAAATCACCTAGTGTCTACTATGATTGTGTGAAACTTGTATATAATCAATTAGATCTTATTGATTTCTTGTTGATATTTGTATCTATCTTCGTCAATGAGGGCTTGTTGATGTGTGTGTC
>LBNU01013188.1:35354-45822 GCA_014162995.1 Artemisia annua
TAAAAGATAGTTAGGGAGTAAGGAAATCTAAGTAAACACACTTCTCTCCATATAGTTTTCACAAACATTTATTTTCAGTTTATTTTATTTTATTTGCATTAGTAGTTATTTGGGTTAGTTGACTAGCAACTAATTCCGCCCACTCCTTCAAAACTGAGATTTTTACTTGCTTTCATAAAAATATAAAAATAAAAAAAGAATCTTCCCTCACCCTTAGACCTATTAGAATAGTTTTTCAATCCTAACGACACTATTCCCCTAGAGAACGATCAATCCCCTGGTACTTGCCACTACACTATACTACATCGGTCAGGTACACTGCCTGGTGGGGATTGCAAGCTTCTCAAGATCCCTTGAGAAGTAAAACCCTAGTGCGTGGTCGCAATCCCGCGCATCAAAGTTTTTGGCGCCGCTGTCGGGGAATAGTTATTGTTTAGGTTGAATTTTTATTTTATTAGGTCTACTCACTAGATTCCTTTCTAGTGAGATTTTTATTTTATTTTTCTAGGATTTCTTTAGTCTATCTATTTTGTTCGTGTTTTTGTTCGTAACCATTACCATCCGCCAACATGGAAGGTGGTAATATCCTTGATCCCAACAACCCACCACCACGACAAAACCATCCCCAACCAAACCAACCTCCTAGAGCCCGTACTTTAGGAGAATACTCCCGTCATAGCCACCAAGGCTATCGAAACACCATTGAGCTCAGCCAAGGAGCCAATGTGTCTCCCTTGCGATCCGACACCATCCGGTTGGTGCAAAACGGATGCGCTTTCCATGGACTTCGTTCTGAAGATCCTAATCAACACCTCAAGGACTTTCTTAAGATCATAGATTCCATAGACCTTGATGTTGAAACTCGAGAGACGACCCGACTGCGTCTCTTTCATTTCTCTCTGCGAGACCATGTTAGTCAATGGCTAAAGCGTCTACCCGTAGGATCCATCACCTCTTGGGATAATCTTACCTCTCGNCAAGGAGCCAATGTGTCTCCCTTGCGATCCGACACCATCCGGTTGGTGCAAAACGGATGCGCTTTCCATGGACTTCGTTCTGAAGATCCTAATCAACACCTCAAGGACTTTCTTAAGATCATAGATTCCATAGACCTTGATGTTGAAACTCGAGAGACGACCCGACTGCGTCTCTTTCATTTCTCTCTGCGAGACCATGTTAGTCAATGGCTAAAGCGTCTACCCGTAGGATCCATCACCTCTTGGGATAATCTTACCTCTCGCTTCCTAGCTCAATTTTTCCCACCGGGAAGAACCACAATGCTAAGGAATGATATCTTGGCGTTCCAACAACGTCAAGGCGAAACCCTCTACGAGGCATGGACTCGATTCAAGGACTTACTTCAAAAAGTCCCTCACCACGGCATAGACCTTTGGCTCCAAGTCCAAATCTTCTATGACCATATCAATCTATCTCCTAGAAGATCTTGCTCTTTATGACAACGAAATTTGGAATGATCCCCGTGATTTGAATAAAACCGTCAAGGCAATATCTTTGCCTTCGAACAATTCAAGCACTTCCGACCGTAGGATCATAGAACTTGAAGACCAAGTCAAGTTTCCTATGAAATCCTACGAGGCTCCTAAACCTTCAAGCCAATTGAACAAAATCAATTCTTCGTACGAATTATGTAGTGGTCCCCACGACACTCGTGATTTCATGGAACTCCCCGAACAAGCTTTTACGGACTACGCATCCTCGCGTACCAATGGAGCGGGAGACAAGTGGTACACTTTCAAACCCGAGCCAAACCCTTACGGTGATTCATACAACCCCTCATGGAGAAATCACCCGAACCTTAGGTGGAAGCAAAACCAAAACACGCCCCAAACCAATTCTTCCAATCCACCTAATCGTTTTCAACCCTACGGTCCCTCCTCAAAAAACCGTACCTTCAACAACAATCCTTCCAGCAACTATGGTAGTACCAATAACTTTGAAGGATTGATGTCCAATTTTATGGCATCTCAAGAAGCTCGTATAGCTAAATTCACATCCGAATTTAATCAAAAACAAGTAGAGATGACCAATAATATTGACAACTTATTGAAGGCCCTCGACAACCAAGTGCTATCACCTCCACATAAGGACGCTAGGAACACAAATAGCAGACCCCAAGTCAAATACCATTCTTCTTCCAAACATGTCCACTTCGTCAATGTCGTCACTATTAAGCCAATCGTTAAGAATAAGGAAGAAAGTGACAAGAATGAGGTTAGAATAGAAATTGAACCTAAGGATGAGGTTAAGGAAGTTGAGGTTGATAAGGAAGTTAAGATAAGTGAAGTAGAAGAAGTAGATAATGAAGAGGACTACTTCGATAGGTTACCCACTAAGGAAGAACGGGCGTACCATAAGGATTTATTCAATGACCCCGAAACACCATACTTCTTAGGTAACCCAATCATTAAGACAGGCGACCCATCCAATCTCAACATACCATGTAACATAGGTCACTTGCATGTTTGGAAGGCTTACATAGATCTTAAGTCTCCAATAAATATCATGACTAGAGCCCACTACAATCTAATAAAGAAAAAGCAACTGGGACTTAGGACATTTCCTAGCATGGGATGGATAAGTAATTTTGTAGGTAGAGTTAGGGGATTACATGTGCATGTAGGAAACTTCACCTATATCACCGACTTTGTGATTGTAGAGGATATTCGTCCGGTAATAGATGGTTGTTTAACTCAAGTAGTATTTGGAAAGCCATTTGTTGAGGCCTCTAAAATGAATTATGACCCATCTCTAGGGATAGTTAAATTCAAGGATGAGACCGATGAGATAGCTTACCAAATGCCGTATAAGATAGAAAAATACCGGTGTTTATCTAACCTTGAGAAAGAGCACAAGCAAGCGGTCTACTATAGGAATGATGAGGATAGACGTAGAGGAGTAGACTTCGTCATGAGAAAAATAATTAGTTTCTATAAAGAATGCTTGCAACTAGGTCTGGAATATAAGACTAAGCCCGAGGATGACCTAGAGGACGTGACCAATGATGGAGTCACATACTAGAGCCCGACTTTGAGTCTAGCTACAAGACTCGTTAATAAAGAAAAGCGCTTCTTGGGAGGCAACCCAAGCTTTATGTGTTTATTTGTTTGTTTGTTTGATTTTATTTGCTTCCGTATGAATGTTTTTATTTTTATTGTTATTGATTCATGTTTCTAAATTGTGAAAATGCTTTATTTTGTTTTTAACTTCGTCTTAACTACATATAAAGGTATTTTGCAAAAGATAAGTGTAAGGGAAATCCAAATCGGTTTATAAGAACAAATGAACATGAATCATAACAATATTAAATTGACATACATATTAGTAATTGTTTGAGTAAAATGCTTGTATCGAGTCATAATGATATTTTGCAGGATTTCCAGGAATTAAGAATTGAGTTTTTCTAGAAATTTTCTGGAAACTTAACATGAAAATCTGTCAAATCACTTCTGACAGCGTCAGGCCCCAGTCTGACGGCGTCAGGCTCTGTTTTCTGGAATTTTTGAAAGTTTTGTTTTTCTTCCGGAATCATAAAATGCTTTATAAAATCTCTAACTTATAAACTTCAGGAATCTGCCAAATATTCATTCCACAAGCATTATATCACTATACAGATTTATCCCGCCGATGTTATGTAGGTTTTCGTGTTTGTTTTCTCAGGTTTAACATGTTATTTTGGACAAGAAGATGATTTATATTTCGGACGGGAAGCTTTGAGCGTTCATTTTCTTGGAAGAAGATCTAACCATGTTACCACTTTATCCACCGAGCGAATCAGGGGAGTATTTGATTTCATTCTTTACCTTATTTACTTTTACATCTTGTTATTTGAACATTGGGGACAATGTTCATCTTAAGTGTAAGGGGTAATTTACGATACCTTAGAGAATGCAATTACGCTTGATTTTTGTTTGTTTAATGGTAGGTGTGTAATAAAACTGAGAGAAATACCTGTTAGGGTAATTTTAGTGCCAAATTTAAACTTTTTAACATATAGGAGTGAAACTTTGGTCTTAATGAGCGTCTCATGGATAGGAGTTATATGACTAGCACAAAACCGTACCACTAAAAAAATTTTTCCACCCCAAATATGTGAGGTTCGCCCCTAAAATTGGTAGGAAAAGCATTTATGCTATGATGTGTGTACCGGTAGCACTTAAATTCTAGAACTTGCGTTAGGACCATCCCGAATCCGCAAGTGAGACTACATTCGTGTAGTTAGATTTACTACATGATAAGAGGCATTAGGATTAACCCATTGTTTTACACCCGTATAATTAACCCGTATAATTAACCCATTGTTATAATTACTTTGGCTAAATCGGTCAAGTAATTCTCCCACACCCTTGCGTTGTACCCATTTTTGGTACACGATACCCCTAGTACACCCTCCAGAACCTATCCTTTTCGTTTCTAACTTTAAGCATTTTACTTAAAGGAAGAATTTGTTACACCCTACTTAAATGTATACCCAAATCGCCTTAGCCTACCTTGTATGCACTCACCTTTAGTACATTATTGTGACAACATTTATTAAACCCTTAGTTAATTATCTAATTGATTACATGGTTGCTAAGTCAAGTCATATCCTTGTATATATTGTTTTGGGACGATTGGGACTCATTGGTAAAGTACTAGTGTAATGGAGTAATGGGGAAGAACAACATTATTACCCCCATATGTGCTAAATATTTTAAAAGTAATCCAAGTGTTTCGATTATCTTAATTCGAGTCATTAGATTAGTTATTTGTAAAGTATGTAAAAGTTCAAGTGTAAGGGGAGAACCGAGGCCCCTATGATGTATTATTTTGGATGGTAGGGTAAGAGTGTATGGAAAAAAAATCGAAAAATCAAGAAAAATACAAAAAAATGAGAAAAAGAAAAGTAGAAAAAAACATACGGACTACCATCCCGTTTCTTTTTATATTTATTTTATGTTTATTAGTTTTTGATTAGCTTAAGTCGAGTCTAGTCTTGGCTTAGCAACACCATATTGTACATGTGATTAATCAAGATCTTTAACTCGCCACCAGTAAAATATCCCTTATCCAATAAAACCGTGTTTATCATATCCCTACACCTCATTACAACCCTTTTGTAAAGTCCTCTTTGATAGTTTATCTTAGGTACTTACGCCTAGTGGAGAAGGTTTTCGATCCTTTCCCAAACCTATGGTAATCTATTTGCTATGACAGGTAGTGATAGATATTGTTCATTTTCATTTATGAGATATAATTCTATGACACCTGAGAGATGTGAGTATCTAAACACTACTTGTGAGGTGCTAGTGTGTAATCTCCGTGCTTATTAGGATTAAAGTGGAACGATTATTTGTTGTGATTACTTTTATATTAGTGTTAAATGACCCCTAACTTGTATTTTGATTAGAATAAAAGCGCCTTTACTTGAGGACAAGCAAATCTCAAGTGTAAGGGTATTTGATAAGGCGAAAAGTGTACCGCTTTTCGGGGGTCATTTAAGCCTTAAATCGTATTTATTTGATCAATTATTGCCCTAAATCGTTCCTTTTGTCATTTTAGGTACTTTGGAGAGAAATTCTGGAAAAAGAAGCATTTTGGACATTTTTGGAGCATAAAAGTGAAGAATTCGACAAAGTGCTAAAGTCTGCTGGAATAGTACCCATGACGGCGTCAAGCTTGGATGTGACGCCGTCAAGCCTTGATAAGCCAGAATGGATTTTGGGAGATTAAAGGGGGACGGCGTCAAGAAGGCCATCAAGAAACCCTAAGCACGGCGAGGTGACAGCGTCAAGGCTAGAACGTGACGGCGTCAGATCTATTTTTCTATATATATTCTCATAATTTTTAGTCATTAGTGTGGAACTTTTTAGGGAGAAACCCTAGACGAATTTTAGCAGCTTTTTCAAGGTTTTTTACCTTGAGATCTTCCATGTTACATTGAAGATAAGTTATCAATTAATCATTCAATATGTCTATGTGTTGTTTGATTCTATCTTGTTCTTGTCTTTTGTTTAACATGCTAGGCTAGGTTTTCTTTGTGTTTGCTTAGATCTAATGAAACCTAACTATTGATTATCATGTGATGTGTATGTTGTGATTGTGTTTNCTCAGCTGGGACTGTTCAGTGTAATGACCCTGTTTACACTCTTGAGATGTGTATGACTGGTTTGAACAGGGAGAAGGCATCTGTCTTCTACAAAACTGAAGAAAGTTCGGCTGCTCACATGACTGTTAGATCTGGCATCAGGAAGATCCTCCCCAAGTCTGAGATATGTGAGCAGCCGAACTTTCTTCAGTTTTGTAGAAGACAGATGCCTTCTCCCTGTTCAAACCAGTCATACACATCTCAAGAGTGTAAACAGGGTCATTACACTGAACAGTCCCAGCTGAGGCAGAGTAGACATGCCATTTCTGTGTTTTGTCGGGATTTCCCATAATCACAGCCTTGCTACCGGCAGCAAGCTTTCCAAAATATCCATCGAGGACAGCAACTTCTTCAGAAAAGTGGCGGTGAGGAAACGATTGAGCACCAGGGAAAATGAAGCTCCCACGGGTATACCTCACGTCTTGTACTTTGAGAGACAAGGTCTCAGCCAACCTCAGAATGGGCGGAATTGCAAGAAGCAGCTTTGTGGTACCACATGTTTTGATGATTATCTTGTAAGAATAAACGAAGAGGCTCGACTCGGACAGCACATAGGAATCAACATAGTCATTTGACAGGTTATCAACAATGGTGCACTCAGCAGGTCCGAGAATTTCATCCAACTGTGCCTTTGTGAGAGATCGAAGTCCTTTTCCATTAGGATCAGCAAACAGACCAGGCTCGACGAAAGAAATTTCGAGCCTCTTTTCGAAACCTTCAAAACCAATGGCAGAAACTGGCAAGTCCATTTCCATTATGAAAAAGTTCACAACAGCAAAGGAAGTTAAAGCGGAAAATGTTCAAAGCAATGAGTGCAAAAGCAGGAAGTAGTAAAAGAAGGAAGAAAAGGAGTGAGGGTTTTACAAAAGAAGAAACTGAAAGCAGAAATTATTTTTTTGTTTTTTTTTTTTTTTTTTTTTTTTTTTTTTTTGTTTTTTTTTGTTTTATTTTAACTTTTATTTTTCTTTTTCTTTTTCTGCATACTGCTGTCGTTGTATTGTGCTGATACAAATGATACGGCGCATCTGTTTCTCTGATGCGGCGTATTGCATTTTAATTTTATAAAATACAACGCATTTAATAACTCGAGTACGACGCATCTTTCCTCAAGATACGGCGTATTCTGTTTTTAATAAGAATTTTTTCGAAACCCTAACGCCATGCGACGCATCTGTTTTAACAGATACGGCGTATTTGATATTTAAATTAAAAACAATTTTCGAATTATTAAATAGAAGCGACGCATCGATTTTCATCGATACGGCGCTTTTACTAAATCAAAAATCTTGTATTTTGAAACGTAACGAAAATATGGCGGATTAGCTTCTGCTAATGTGGCGCATTTAATTTTTATTTATATAACCGATTTTTGATAACTAACCAGGTACGGTGCATTCTAATTCAAAAACGGCGTATCTATTTTCAAAAACGGCGCATCGTCTGCAGATATCAGCAACTTTATTCTTAATATTCGTTTCCTAATTTATCAATTTCTCTTCCAGCGAACAAATCCTACTGATAGTTTTGTGCTAATTTCAGGGAGCACCAGAAACAACAATGCTGCCAACAAGAAATAATACGCAAGCTAACAATAGTGCCGGAATTGCCAAGCAATGGTACGAAGGGAACCACAAGTTTGGTGTAAAAAGGGAATTTCTCAATTTGTTACGAGATAACGCCTTTCGAGGATTCAAGAATGATGACGGAAATAAACACGTGGAAAAGATCCTCGGAATTGCTGAACTCTACAAAACAAAGAATATGACCTATAACCAATTGATGCTCAGAGTCTTTCCAAATACACTTACATGGGAAGCAATGCATTGGATGAACTTCAAACTCGACAAACCTCTTACCAGTTGGGTAGTGCTTAAAATAAATTTTTTGGAGAAGTTTAGCCCTGAATTCACCTGTTGGCTAAAATCTAAGTTTCTTTTCCTCGAAAAAATGAACCCATCTCTGAAAAACAAACTCTGGACTTACTGGAGAACAGGGAATGATGAAGAGAAGATAGACAACGAGGAGGGTGAATTGTTTAGAATTGAAACAAACTTGTTTGATTATGAAACCCCTATATGCAAGGAGTTTAACGAATTTAACTATTTGTTGAAAGTTGATATCGATGTGCTCACTGGAGACTTACCTGGATTCAAAACTTTTGATGCATTCAAGAACACCTGGTACTATGAATGGAACGACCAAATACCACGGGTTTGGGATAAACCATGGCAATTGGTATGATAAAGTTGAAGATTCCCCATGTAGGGCGGAGGCTTTACAAGAAAAAGGTAGAATCGAATACTTAAAAGGACTAAAAGGAGCATCAAACACTACTTTCTGGGAATGGGTGCATAGAAAGTTTGATGATTACACAAGGCTTAATCGACGATTACAATGGGAATTAAAAAGAAAATGGGACGAGATCCAAGATTATTATCAATCGATTAATTTGGCATACTATAATCCCGATGGTGATAACGATGAGTCACAAAGAAAATTAATTGAAGAACTTGATGACTATTTACGTACGGATGAGGATTTGTTGATAAAAACGAGGAAGAGTTCATCAAGAGAAAAAGTCGACTACTTGGGATCCCTTATAATGAAGCACCCATGATAATTTCTGAAAAATTTGAAATCCTAAAATACTCTTTGGGACCACATGAAGAATATGTTGCAACAAAGACCAGAGAATATATTAGATTAAGTCGGTCTGAAGAGAATGTTGCAGAGCTATATGGTTACATCTTTCGAATGAAGGAAGAAGGATGGCACGTGACAAGAACAAAATAGGAGCTGAACGTGAGTCTAACTTGAAGACTCTGGAATAAAGACAAGTGCTGACCGGGAGACAACCCGGAATTTTTATCTTTATTTTTCTGTTTAAATCGAGTCTGTCAGACCTGCAGAAGATGCGGCGCATCTCCATCATGGAATGCGGCGTATCATCTGCACTGGTCATATCTTATTTTATTTTTCTGCATTTTTTTTATTTTAAAAACATTCTGTCAGTTTATTTAATGCGGCGCATCCCTGGTTAAGGATGTGACGCATCTTTTATTCTGATTCGTATTAATTCCAGGCTCGATACGGCGCATCTTCTTCCATAGGATGCGGCGTATCGACTGACCTGATGATTTTTAATTTTTAATTTTTAGGTTTTATTTTTACTAACTACTAATGTATTATGAAAGTTTAAACCTTCTTAACTCAGGTATGTTAAAGTTTAGGTGGTATTATAGATTCCTGCACTTTTTGTGGAAACATCATTTATGAAGCTTAAACGTTATCATCCACAAGAAAGTTGATTTTTTCTCGTAAACGCATAATGGAGGATCATTCCGAGCAAATATCATGGGAGTTTTTCTGTTCTAATTCTTTTATTTTCCAGTTTTTAACCTTTGACACAAACAACGAGGACGTTGTTTAACTAAGGTGGGGGGATGGAGAATTAGAACACTTACTTGTCCTAAACTTTTTCAAAATATGCTTAAAATGCACTTAATATATCAAAATTTAGAATTTTTAGCATGTTTTTGTTTAAGTCTAAATTACATAGCCGCACACGTAACCTTATTTTTTTTTGCCTAAAATCAAAAACTTTAGTGTGCTGGTGACTTGTAAACTTTAGAACTTGGCTTGTATACTATTCGAGACCACCATAATGAGTATTATTGATATAATTGGAGTGACTTGTCTAACTTGGTAAATTTCTAGGATTACACCCAAAAAGCCATTATATGTTATGTGATATTAACTAACTACACTGGTTAGTTAACCCCCGTATAAACCCTTTTGTTTACTCTCACTTTTAGAGTAAGATAACCCTAGAAAAACCTTCAGAACCATTCCTTTCGTTTCTTACACCTTTGTTAAAATGTTTCGTTACACCCTTACACCTTAGCCTACCCTGTAGATCAAAATCAGTGGTTAGTTGATGAGACGAAAAGTGTTACGCTTTTAAGGGGTCATTTAAGCCTTAATTCGTATAAATGTGATCAAATATTGCCCTAAATCGTTCCTTTTGTCATTTTAGGTACTTTTGAGAGGAATTCTTGAAAACATGCATATTTGGACCTTTTTGGAGCATAAAAGTGAAGAAAATGACAAAGTCTAAAGAAGCAGAAATTACAACCTGACAGCGTCAGAGTCACAAGCTGACGCCGTCAGAAAGCCTTGACAAAAGAGTGGAAACCAATTATCAAATGACGGGCCAGAAAGATTTTGGAAATTAACAACTGACGCCGTCAGGTGTTAGAAGTTGTAGGCCGTCAGGTTATGAGTTAAAGAGTGACGGCCCAGAGAGGAATAGAGAGTGACGGC
>LBNU01013188.1:50027-73537 GCA_014162995.1 Artemisia annua
TAGGAATACACCCTTCATCCACACAAGTAACATACATATCAATTAACCGGTAAAAGATAGTTAGGGAGTAATGAAGTCTAAGTAAACACAACTTTTCTCCATATAGTTTTCACAACCACAATAGTTTAGTTATTTTATTTTCTTTTGCAATAGTAGTAATTTTGGGTTAGTTGACTAGAAACTAATTCCGCCCACTCCTTCAAAACCGAGATTTTACTTGCTTTTTATAAAAATATAAAAATACAAAAAGAATCTTCCTTCACCTTTAGACCTATTAGAGTAGTTTTTCTGTCCTAACGAACACTATTCCCTGTGAGAGAACGATCAATCCCCCGTACTTACCACTATCTTATACTACATCGGTCAGGTACACTGCCTGGTGGGATTGTAAGCCTCTTGAGATCCCTTGAGAGGTAAAACCTGTTGTAAGGTCACAAAACCACGCATCATTAGTTACTTTAGGCAAAGTGTGTTTCCTTACATTACCTGTGTTCGCGTGCGTAATTCATTATCTCTGGTTAGGTCGGGAAATTGCACAATGCAATTGGAGTGAAAGTACGTATTGTATATTTTTAGTTTATTTTTCGTATGTTTATTACTTTCACTATTACATTTATTTCTGAAAGTTATGAATACTATGGAAAAATTATCCAGAAAAATCGTGATAGAAAAAGTTGTGAAATTTTACTCAGTCAAAAAAAATCAAAAAAAAAAAAAAAAAATAGAAAAAAAAAGAAAGAGGAGAAGTTGGAAGTTTTTTTTAACCAACTTATGTAAAGTTTTGTATTAAGTGGGAGATATCACCACTATTTGTTGTATATTATATTTATGGATTGAATGGGAGTTGGCCGTTATGGGAACGCCAACTAAGGTTATTCTTTGTTTAAGATTTTTTTGAGTATAATTCGTGTCTGCCTAAAGCGTGAGTTACATGAGTCAAAAGCGTGAGTTATTCAATGATATGAGTCTTATTCATGGGATGGTTGGGAAAGTAATTAACCACACTTAGGATTTTGATCTATTTGTTTGTTTATTTTTATTTTACACCAATTTATATCCTAAATGTTATCCCTACCCAACCGTATTGTTATATTCATTGTCGCTTTCGAGCATCCGGATATAATGATGGCTAAGTGAGAGTGTTAAATGTATGAATAAGGTAGTGACCATCCGAGTATTAGATTAATCAACTATCGTGCCAACGATCTAGTGTGTGACTTGGTGACCATCCGTTATGCAAATAACGCGCTAGCGATCCAAGAAGTGCACTAGTGACCATGCGTTAGTTGAAGCGTCGAGGACTCGTGCCAGCGATCTACTAAGTTTATGCAGGAGATGTTTGAACGAAGCTAGGTTCAAACCTTAAGACTCAAAACCCTCTTTACCGCTTTAGACTTGTTACTCCTTGGCTTTAGTGGGGGAGATGCGTATACTTCTCAAGCTTATGATAGAATATTCGTCACAACTGAGCAACTAAATGATTTAGAATTGTTTTGCATTGAAAAATTATTTTGTTTCTAACTCGTTAAGTGTTTGGTTGTGTGATTATGATAAGACGAATACATGCATTAAACTATAAAAATAAATCCTATTACCTTTTAGGATACATTTTCATAAGTAAAATCTAAGGTTTACTTGGGGACAAGTAAAGTTCAAGTGGGGGGATATTTGATGAACTCAAATAAGTATATTTTATCATCATCATTTATCCTATTTATTTGACTTGTTTCATTATATTATTTATGAGAATCGGTGCTTTAATGTTTACTTTAGTGATTCTCAGATAAAAACAGGTAAAAGGTGAAACTTGGCGATTTTGGACTAATTATGAAGCAAAACGAGCAAGATTTCAAAAGTCTACTGAAATCCAGAAGATGCGCCGTATCTCACTCAACAGATACGCCGCAATATAATACTTAGATGAATTCGAAGACCATTGCCTGACTTTGAAGAATGCGCCGCATGTAATTCTTTCATGCGCCGCATATGAAACTTTAGTCAAAGAAGAAGATCAAGCTCGTTCTACTCCAGATACGCCGCATTATAAATTTGACATACGGCGTATCACTATCAAGACTTCACCAGAAACAATCCAAGACAACTGAAGGACATGNTATAATACTTAGATGAATTCGAAGACCATTGCCTGACTTTGAAGAATGCGCCGCATGTAATTCTTTCATGCGCCGCATATGAAACTTTAGTCAAAGAAGAAGATCAAGCTCGTTCTACTCCAGATACGCCGCATTATAAATTTGACATACGGCGTATCACTATCAAGACTTCACCAGAAACAATCCAAGACAACTGAAGGACATGCGCCGCATACAAGAATTAAGTTACACCGCATCTGAAGACGGTGTACGAATATTCCAGAATATAATAATCTTGGACCCCACGCGACGTTAAGTCGATGCGCCGCATCTACTTACTCAATGCGCCGCATCGAACCCTCAGACAGAAACTATAAATACCCCAAGACCTAGACGAATTTAGTGTGACACAAAACCCTAAGGAGCCGAATTCAGAAGAACAAGCAACACAAGACACGCCCCAAACGAAGATACTAGAGCAGTAAGAAGGTCCTGCATGTATTCAATTCATTAAGTAGTTTTGTTTTATTGTAATAGTAAGCTTTAATTCATCAGGATTGATGGCCGGTAGTATGTGAGTACGCAAAATCATATGCCCGCCTTAAAATTGCTTTCCCATCAATTAAAGTTTATATGTTTGATGGTGAATTTATATTAGTGCTTTGATAACCTCTGTGTCTAGCTGAGCACTGCATGGGCTGCCATACCCCTTCCTCGCCTATTTAATCTGACGTCTTTGGATAAGTAGGATAGTCATAAGTAATCATTAAGGGTTTACTCGCCGATATAATGAAACCAACGAGAAATGTTTAATTAATATACACTTCATATAAAACTAGCAATAAAACAAGTGACAAGCTACTTAATTATCACGACATGTCTTCTTATAGTCTCTATTATCTATCTGTGTACGTGTATGCTATTCGCTGATTTGTGCTCATTAGTTTAATTTACTGTTTAATAAATAACCCAACTGTGCCAGTCTCTCAGGCTGAACCCCCCTTGCGTTAGATTAGGCTGTAAAACTAACTTAGGATATTAAAATACTAATTAGGATAACTAGATTATACGTTCCACTCTTAGTGATCGACACTTTACTTACCATTATATACAAACTGATTGGGTACATTGCTCGTTAAGTGTGTGTGTTATTGACAAGTCGGCTGTAACACCCCAACCCGGCATGGGTCCGGAGCGCTACAGTATGGTGACATATCAAAGCATACAAAGCATACAATGCAAGCGGAAGACTTAAAATAAAAGGTTACAAGGGAAAAATATGAAAGTACAAAGGAATACTAAAACTATAAAGAAAGGAAAGTACAACTAAACAAAGTCTAAACTAATCCAAGTCCGAAACTAGTCCAGATGTAATGGGCTTCTAGTCCATGGGGTAGTCCACTAAATCTCTATAGCACTCTTCACTCAAACCCAGCATCCAACCTAAACCTGCCGCAGGAAAAGGAAATGTGGCTGAGCTACGAAAGCTCAGTGAACAGATATATAAAGATACAACGAAAAAACGAAACATAAATAAATACAAGAAAATGAATCAAAAGCTCCTATTGAAAAGGGATGTCATCTGTCAAATGCATAAGAGGTCAACGAACAGTCGAACAATATCATAAGTCAAACAAATGAAGAATATGAAGAGTCGAATGGTAATAATCAAACGAAGTGAGAAGTATCATAAGGATTAGCATAATACATCACAAGTCATAATAGAACGAAGCAATATAGGGATATCAGCATAAACATAATAATATGGAAAAGGTAAAGAGCATGTATCAACAAAGAAGCGTCTAAACAAGGTACTTGAATAGACAAACGAATCATATGGAAGCCACGAGCCGACCTACCGAGGTACTCAATAGATCTCCTACAAACATACATACATAATCATATACCAAAGGAAACGGAGAGGGGAGACCTCTCGGTACCACATGGAGTCGATCACACTCCCCTACACGTGAAGGAGTGTAAGGCACACACCCACATTCACCCTACACATAATAAATCCAACATATCCGACAAGCCTAGGATGCATCCATACGCCCCCCCTACAAAACAAATCATACATATCATAATATCCAAGTGATCACATAATATATCCGACAAAATGGGGACGCCGTGGATCAATCACACCTCCACAGAAAGTGTCATGCCATTGGTGCTTCAATAACACGCCCATGGTACCTCCATGAGTAGTTAGAAAACTCAGGCATAAGAACATATCGTATCCTACAACATATCATATCATATCCAAGAGAATCATATCATAGCAAATGAATATCCGACAATGTCATATCATAGAATCATATCAAAGGAATCATATCGAAGCAAAAGAATAACCGACAATATCATATCATAGAACCAATGTAGAAGGGAGCATAGCAATGGCTTAGGGAATCATATCATGAATCATATCAAAAGAGAATCGTATCAATAGAGAATCATAGCAAAGTCAAAGATCGAAAGTCATGAGAAACCCCTACTGAAAAGGGATAGAATATATGTACCTTAAACCGCCAATGGAACAATATCATAACATAAGAATAGGATGTCACTCCTTCTTCAGCGAATCTACACGAATTAATGATCGACTTATTATTAATTACTTATTTTAGATCCGATTGCTCATTTTAGTCGGCTTTCCATTTTTAGTAACTTTCCATTTATAGCAGCTTTCCCGAATTAGTAAGTTTCATTATTTAGTAAGCTTCCCGAAATAGTAACTTAATACTTTAAGGTTTAAATTGACAATTTAAATGTATTAATGAGTTAAAATGACCAATATAATAGTTTAGGGTTAAATATGTCGATTTAATAAGGTTCAGGGTCATAAATGTAAATTATCAAAATTTAGGGTTTAATTATGTCAATTAATTAACTTTGGGGTTACTATAAATTATATCAAAATGACAATTTTAGAACTCCGTCGTTTTACAATTTATTTAAACGTATTCTCGACATCCTTTTAGACCGTGTCAATATAATATCACAAGTTAACATGCATGCATAGCTTATTAGTTCTTTCATATCAGTATAAAAACTCTTTAACTAACATGACCATAATCATATCAGTATACGCATGGTTTATTAGTCCTTTTAATATCATTTACATGCATATTTCTATCTTTATTTATTCATATCTCATTCATGTTTTTCGGATGTATAAAAGAGATCACCTCATATTGTGAGTTCAAAAAGGAAAACATGCATGAGTACAAAATACCACCCTTTAACCCACGTACAAAATGCATGCATGAGTACGAGTTCAAAAAGGAATACAGAAACAAATTAGAAAGACAAATATATTATTCAGTTTCACCATTTCATGTTGCATTTTTTTTTATATGGTAACCGTATACTTATGTTTAACGAAACAATTACTTATCATTTAGACCAGATCATGATCCTATATAAAAGTTATCTTTATGTTATAAGTTATATGTGGGTCGATAGTATAGCAAACAAAGATAGATATACCTCCGAAAGACGATAGATCGAAACCAAAACATGAACACAAGCACAAAATTCCGTGAGGCACGATCGAACCCTAAACTCGTTGTACACAAACGCATAAAGTACCAATCGCGAACCAAAACCTATGCGAGCACAGCCACAACACGTACAATTCACAAACCAGACCTTGACACGATCAAATGCACAAACGCGAACCCAACTTGTCTTGCTACTCTACCACACTCGAATTGGTTTGGGATTTTCTTTGGTTTCTCCTTCGGTTTTGAGAGAGAAAGACAAGGACGATCGTATATATATATTTTTTTGGTGTGATTGATATGATCGTATCTTTCAAAAAGGAAATGCGTGTGTGTGCAAAAGGGATAGGAATGCCGTGTTTTATATTATGGAAAGTATATGTGATTAGGAGAGATTTGAGTCATCATAGGCTGTCATGGAACAGTGATTTAAGGGATATAAAAAGATATGGTTCACTCTTATCTTATGTAGCAAACGACACAAGGGCTGGAAGGGGCTTACAATCGGTTTGTGTATATAGGGAACAAAATAAAAAAAAAACGTGTACACACCTTTACAAATTGTTTAGGACTTTAGCTAACTTTAGGATAGATTAAATTTAGGAAACATAAGATATAGTTTAGTATAACTAGTTATTAGTATCATTAATAATTTTTTTAATTCATAACCTAAAGTTTTCAAATGTCAAATAATTATACTCATAGTTAGGTTAAAAATGTATCGTGATGTTTTGCATTATTATTTGTCTTTTCAGAAGTTTAAAATTAGAGGGTATTTTGAGTATTTCAAATGTTCAAAATTTTCGGGTTATACATCGGCTAAATATAAATTTAAAACTTGAGTAGGCATTAATACTGCTAAACCGCAACGACACATGACGCGCATCAATTACTATGATTCCCGAATTAGTTTTCCCCTCCCCTCTTAGTAAAACCCGAACCATACTCTTTAGGATTCCCATACTTGAGATTAGAAATGACTTTAGGATACCCCTAGAAAATATAAGCTTAGGTGTAGAATACCTTAAATCACTAAGATAGGCTATTTAAGAAATCAAATTAGTGATGCGTGCTCAAACACTCATCATTTTTGGTCAAATCTAAAACGCAAAACATCTGAAAACACGCAAAAACGCATCAAAATGTAGAAAATACCCAAGGATCATGTTTTATGTGTCTCAAATACAAAATGTTTAAAAACAAATGAAAAACGAACAAAGTTTGCATAATTGGCAGTTTCAGTCCCCCAACTTTCAAAAATTAGCAAAACTAGTCCCTGGAATTCAAAATTGTGGAGTTTTATCATTCAAGGTCCCTGAAATATTCTAAAATGTCAAAAATGGTCCTTGAATGATTCTAGCTTGAGCACAAAGCCTATTGGGCCCTCAAGCATGCCAATTTCGACCTCCAAACTGCGGGCGATCATCGGAAAGTTCAAATGAATGAATTGAATGAACTTCGTGATCAGGCCTATGAAAACTCTTTGATCTACAAGGAAAAGACAAAGAAGCTCCATGACTCAAAGATCAAAAACCGCGTTTTCAACGTTGGTGATCGAGTCCTTCTTTTTAACTCAAGATTAAAGATCTTTTCGGGTAAATTAAAAACCCGTTGGACCAGACCATTCACCATTGCTAAGGTTTATCCATATGGTACCGTCGAGTTATCTCAAAATGACGGACCTAATTTCAAAGTGAATGGGCATCGGTTGAAGCATTACTTTGGAGAGGACATACCATCCATGGTTGTCCTGGATCTCCAAACTTTCCCCAAGGACAATTAAATTCGGGGATCGAGTCAAGCTAGCGACTCGGTGAACAAAAACAGTAGCACAACATATGGGTTTTCACCCATATTTCTGACTTCTTTCTATTTTCTACCACCTAAGTGTGGGGGAGTGGCCGTCCCCTGCAGCTGTTTTCAACGTATATATGTAAATTTCATCAAAAAAAAATGTGTGTACATATAATATAAATAAAGTGAAAAATAATATTTCCGCAGTTAGTTTAGAATATTGTNTTCTGACTTCTTTCTATTTTCTACCACCTAAGTGTGGGGGAGTGGCCGTCCCCTGCAGCTGTTTTCAACGTATATATGTAAATTTCATCAAAAAAAAATGTGTGTACATATAATATAAATAAAGTGAAAAATAATATTTCCGCAGTTAGTTTAGAATATTGTCTTCCTTCCGTTCAGAGATTCGGCATAATAGCCGGGACTTTGAATATTGAGGACAATATTCAGTTCTAAGTGTCGGGGGGAAAATTCTAGCGAATTTTATTACATTATATCATCTAGTACCCCCGTTTTTGGCCAAAAATTAAAAAAAAAATTTCACTTTATTTCAAAATTTTTGTAGTTATCAGTCCGCCATGTCTAATCGACAAAAGGATTGGCTAATCCAGGAGCAAACGGCTCTTGGTAAAGATACATCAAATCCGTTTATGGCTTGCAATTTGCCAAAAATTGTATGGTACTCGACTCACCATATCTTTAATTAGTGAAGAGTCGGCTAGCCCGCAAGATTATGGCTTGTGGTAAAGGCAGTTGGAAAACCATAATTGGTAATCAGCTCAACAAAGATAATAACTATGTTTTATCTAAGAGTTGGCTAGTCCAGAAGCAAACGGATTCTGGTAAAGACTTATCAAACCAGTTGAAAGCTGGTGATTTGCTCAAAATCACATGGTTATCGGTGTACCATGGTTCTTACTTGAACTTAAACATTCGGCTACTCCAGAAGTGATGGCTTTTGGTAAAGAGACTTAAAATCCATCAAGTTTTCATAAAATATTGCTAGGGACTAGCAATAGTTTAGTGTGGGGGATTGATGAGTGCTCAAACACTCATCATTTTTTGTCAAATCTGAAACGCAAAACATCTGAAAACACGCAAAAACGCATCAAAATGTAGAAAATACCCAAGGATCGTGTTTTATGTGTCTCAAATGCAAAATGTTTAAAAACAAATGAAAAACGAACAAAGTTTGCATAATTGACAGTTTCAGTCCCCCAACTTTTAAAAATTGGCAAAACTAGGCTCTGGAATTCAAAATTGTGGAGTTTTATCATTCAAGGTCCCTGAAATATTCTAAAATGTCAAAAATGGTCCTTGAATGATTCTTTGGGCAAATTACAGAATAGGTCCCTGAACTTTGGGAAATTTACAAAAATGGTCCTTGTGTTATTTATAAACCAAACGGCCCTATTTGTTGTTTATAACCCAAAGCAAATCCAATCCCCTTATCACTCCAAGCCCAAGCCACCTTATATCTCCCACAACCCAAATTCTCCTCCCTGTGGCCCAACTCCTCAACCCACGGCCCAATCTCAAAATCATAACCCCCGTTTAATTTTAAACACAGTCAAACCATTGGTTTGACCCTCCCCTAACCTCCCAACAAAACACCCCATTTCCAGGGTACTATATCACCTCCCCATCTCTACCACATGGTTCCCCCACCTCCATAGCCACCTTGTTGTCTCACCAACCCATTCTAAGCCTTTAATGCTCCACCTAATCCACTCAAACGGTTCATAATAGTTTATAAATATTTTTGGCGCCAAAATCAGCTGAGTGGTGGAGATTGAGTTTCAAGCATCCAACGGTTCAGAATTGAAGTGGGAAAGGTTTAGAAGGGTCCATAAACACTAAAGGTCCCCTATAAAGAGAAAGATATGGAGCATATTGAACTATCTAGTGTAATTTAGTCTAAGTTAGCTCGTTAAGTTAATTTTCTCATGTGTATTGTATTTTAAAGCTTTCAAGCATTGTTTAAAGTAATTTCAGTGTATTATGAAACTTTTCCAAGCATCAATTTAAGTATTCTCAACAAAATTCAGTTTGTGCCTAATTTTGGTGAAAATCTCATATTAGCTTAAAGTTTATGTTTGTTGTTATCATGGACTGAGTTGAATCACATAAGCTCCCAGAAAGCTTCTTAAAGCTTTTAGAAACTTTAAAATTCAGTTTAGGTTCACAAATCAAAAATCACAAAAAATTATCATAAATAAGTGCAAAAATCAAAAATCAATGAAGAAGGTTGAAGAATGGCTGGAGCACTGTGAATCATGGATGGCAGTGGGTTAGGGACTTGTGGAAGTCATTAGGAATTGGTACATGGTCCTTGGTTCACTTGGTTTAAGCATAAAGCTTTTGTAAGCCTACTCCTCTATTTTTGCATTCTAATGTAGAATAGTTTTATGAGGATTAATATGTGTTCTTGCATGTTTAGATATAGGATTTAAGTGAATCTATGGTGTTAGTTTAAGAGCTTGTTCATTGTAAACATTTGTTGCTTGATTTTTCATTTTTACTATGAAAATGGCATAGTGATAATCTTGGTGTCTTGTTGTTAGCAGTGTTGCTTTTGTGTTCACATAAGCTCAAGTGTTCATTTTATATATTTGGGAATCAATTTCATGGCCTGAGTTAGTGTATTGCTTTGAAAAAACCATTTTCATCAGTCTTAAGGGGTGTTTGGAATTGCTGAATGAACTGTGGTATAGGGTGTAGTTGTTGTTAACTTTGGTTCACACATCTCATTTAAGGTCATATTAGTTCAGTGAAAGTGTAAAATCCAGAGTTCTTATAAGCAAAAGTCAAAATCACTTTGATTCTCATGTTCCACTTTAACTGTTAAGGATTTTGGATTTAGAGTTTGGAATTTCATTGTATAATTGTTAATTGTAGCTTAATCTAGTTTTAACATGAATTAGTATATCATTATCAGTCCATAAAATCAAATCAAAGTTCATCAAAGTCAAAGTTTCAAGTTTTCATTAAAAGTCAAAAGTTCTTAGAAAAAGTTTTTGAATAAACTTTAGGATTTCATGTAGGGTTTAATATTAGGAATTGAGTTTTGAGATTTTGGATTATTAATATTTGGTTGCTTGTCTTGTCACAGTATTTTTGGTAATTTTTAGTGAGCTTATTTAACTGCTTAAATTTGCTTATTCATTTGGTTGTATTTCAAGACAGTGCCCTGTACACAGTTTTGAGCCCATTTTCATAAGCTCCTAAAAAGCTCTTTTCTTGGACTTAGCTTGTGATATTTGGTTCTTTGAGAAGCCAATCCACAAGTCTTTAAGTTCATGTGCTTATTTTTCAATTTGTAACTCATTTACTAGGGCTGCAATAAGCTGCTAGTTTGTCCCATTTCATTGTGTGCATTGGATCCTCAGTGCATGCAAGCTTTTTACAAGCATTCTTGTTGATCCCAGTTGAGCAGTTGATCTAGTATTATTATCTTAGATAAACTAAGACAATAAAGTATAAAAGCTGACTTGTTTGTAAACTTAATCACTACGCGGAATATAATGATTAACTTAAAAAGAACACGAACACAGGTAATTCACACATTAAACACTTCAATATAATTAATACGAGCACTCTGAATAGTGCTAGGGTTTTACAACCTTGAAGTGTATGAATACTAGAATAATATGTACTCTAGACAAACCCTAGGATCTCCTTTTATACACCAAGGAACCCTACGGCCTTACATCAACTTCCTATACAAGACAAAAAGATATTCTAAAATTCTCATATCAAAGTTCATTTTTGGCTTTTGATCAATTGCCCTTAGCTAAATTAGGTCTGCAAAAACCTTGCAGGCCTGCTTGTTTGACAAGGGTGATTTGAAAGTGCTTATTTGCTCATTTGAGCTTATTCAGTGCTTGTTACTTGTGCTTTTCACTTGTTCTCTGTTCATTAATCATAATTGCACTTTGTGTTCACTGTTTGAGCCAAAAAGCTCAACTGTCAATCCAATAAGCTCCCTTTTTGCTTAATTTCCATTTCTAAAATTTTTGTTTTTGTCAAAGTAGTTTTATTTAAGTAGTTTATCAGTTTCATAAAAAGAAAAATCAAAAATCATCAATTTTAAGGAAAGTGATAGCTTCTATTTAAGAAGCTTAAGCTTTTTAGCTTATTTTTCCACTTTTTCAAAAAGCACTTTCCAATTTTATATTTTTCTTGAGTTCCTGTAGTCTTGTAGTATTATTAGAAAAAGTTTTAGATTTATTACTGTTCATTTAGTATTTATAGTAATTTAAAGTAGTTTTAAACAATTATTAAATAATAATTAATTAATATTAAATACATAAATAGTCTAATAAATATATTTTCAGTTCTAAAATTAGTTTTAAGTTATTTTAGATTTTTCTAAATTAATTTTTCATTTATTTAGGTTAATTTCTTATTTAATTATAATTTAGTTTAATTTAGATAATTATTAAATAGTTTTTAATTAATAATAATTAATTTAATAGTTTAATAAATAATTTTCTTTTTCTTAAAATTTTCTTTTATTTCTAGGATTGTAAAAATATGTTTTTCATCATCTAGGTATTTATAGATTTTAATTTTCACTTTTATTTTCGTACGTAGACGTTTAATTAAACGTAACGTACATTTTTAGATTTGTAAACGTTTCCAGGTTTCTAGTAATCGTTTGTAGTAATTGTTTATCAATTTCATTCATAAATTCATGGTTTAATTCCAATTAATCTCTCTCACCAATCATCGTTTCATAATCACTTGATCTCAAAATCGTTTTAAACACAATTTCACGCTTCGTCGGGACATAACGACCCGGGAATATCCCTATACTCCTTGGATCATTGCATTGAGCCCTAAATGGCTTGACTTTTGTTGACCAAATCCTTGGTCAGTTTTAGTTGACCGTTTCTGGGCCAATCAAAATTTGGCGCCGCTGCCGGGGAGGCGTGTCGCGTGTCTTAAACGTTTTGCAGCATCGTGTTTTTGAAACACAACTTGTGTATATCGTCTATCCTTTGTATATTTACCATATATCGTATTTTCATCTTTTAAAAAAGTAAAAAACACAAAAATATTTTCTCTTTGTTTCTAATATATATAAGAAAAAGAAAAAGGAATACTTGTCACCAAGTATTCAACAAAAACACCAAAAATATAATAAACATCCTCCGTTTTCCGTTGAAGGAGGGCGGTTGTAAACCATTCCCAGATAACAACAACAGAAAAATAATCGTGAAATCAGTTGTTACCCGATTAGCTTTTAAAGCAAAAAGGTTTCGATTGGTGTAACGGTTAACAAAAAGAAAAAGACAACAAAAGAAAAAGATAAATAAATAAAAAGATTTCAAGTTTTCTCTACTCATTGGTTTTGTTTTTCTAGTGCATGCGCACTCGTTCTTCTAGGTCTACAAGCCCATTGCGTGTGCTTGGCAGAATTCCTCGAAGACGACGTAGACGTTCTGCACCCGCAGTCGAATCCGAGATTCGTACTGTTTCTACCACTTCTGTCGTCATGGCAGATTTTCCTATGAGTGAGCTTCTCCAAGCACCCATCGAGGGTTACGGAGATGCCATTGTTGTTCCAGCCATCGTGGCTGACAGTTTTGAGCTCAAGACCGGGTTACTGAATCTTGTGACCCAGAGTCAATTCTTTGGTTTTGAGCGGGACGATCCTCATGCTCATATTCGATGGTTTAACAAGATCACATCTACCATCAAATACAAGAATGTCCCATCTGAGGCAATCAAACTTCTTCTCTTTCCATTCTCCCTCGAGGGACAAGCCCGGATTTGGCTTGAAAAACAACCCCCGCGTTCTATTGAAACATGGGAGGATTTAGTCAAAAAATTTGTGAATGAATTCATCCTCCTTCCAAGACCACGAGTCTTAAAAATGAGATCATCAAGTTCACTCAGAAATTTGATGAATCATTTAGTGAGTCGTGGGATCGTTTTAAGGAATTGCTTCGCAAATGTCCTCACCATGGTTTCTCCGAGTTGATGCAACTCGACACTTTCTACAATGGTGTGAGCCAAGCTGATCAGGATTCTCTTAATGCCTCCGCGGGAGGTAATTTCCTGAGTAAAACAACAAAAGAAGCTTTAGCAATCATCGAGAACAAATCTAAGGTCCGCACTACACGAAGCAAGCCGGTTGTTTCCCAAGTGAGTGTTGGTCCTTCTTCCTCATCGCCCGTGAGTCAATCTAGCACCGACGCTAAGATTGACAAACTCACGGAAGCCATTCAAGCTTTGGTTCTCTCTAACCAAAAGAAAGTCTCTTTTCCACAAACTTCTTCTCCTGCTGAAGTTAAAAAGGTGGAAGTCTGTGTTACCTGTGGTGGCCCCCACGCATATTACAATTGTATGGCCACCGATGGTAACCCCTTTGAAGCTAATGCGATAGCTGGTCCTTCCAATCATGGAAGTAACCAATTTCGTCCGCCGATGGACCCGAACTATCGTCCCAACCACTACCCTGGACCCCCCGGTTTTAATCAAAATCAAAATGTTCAAAACCGTAACCAAAATTTCCAGAACCAAAACCGAACGAACCAAGGTTATCAAAACCAAGGTAATTTCAATCAAGGTCATGGTTACCACAATCAGAACCAAGGGTTTCAAAATCAAGGTTTCCAAAACCAAGGAAACTTTAACCGAAACCAAGGTCAGGGTCATTCCAATCAAGGGAATTTTCATGGAAATAATCAAAATCAAGGAAATTTTCAGAACCAAGGTCCAAACAACCGAGGTCAAAATTTTCCTACTCAAACTCAAGCTATTGTTCCTACCGGACCGTCATCTGATGAGTTGTTGAAACAATTCATGAAATCCCAAGAGGAAATGAATCGGTTATTGGTCAGCCAGATTTCTGAGATCAAGAAGTCTTTAAATGATCGACCCTCGGGCTCAGGACAACTTCCGAGCAACACGATCGCTAACCCGAGGGGCGATGCTAAGGCGATCACAACCAGGAGTGGTGCTTCATATGATGAACCCGCGATTCCTACTACCTCTTCTTCCTCTCCTCCAAAGGTAGTGGAACGCGAGCCTGAGGCGACAAAGGACAAAGTGCAAGTTACAAGCCCACAAAGTACAGCACACGTCCATCCTCAGGTTGTACCAAAAACAAAGCCAAAGCCGGGAGTCGTCTTTGAACCTCCAGTAACTCCGGCTGAGGACCCTAAATCCAAAACTTCTATTCCTTACCCATCACGCTTGAATGAACAAAAGCTCCGAGAAAAAGCAAGTCATCAAATGGATAAATTCTTTCAGATTTTCCAAGAATTACACTTTGACATAAGCTTCTCGGATGCTATCCTTCTGATGCCCAAGTTTGCATCCACACTCAAACACTTGTTAAGTAACAAAGAAAAGTTGTTTGAAATGGCAAAAACTCCGCTTAACGAGAACTGCTCAGCAGTTTTGTTAAAGAAGCTTCCCGAAAAGCTTGGAGACCCTGGGAAATTTCTCTTACCTTGTGTATTTCCAGGGATGGTTGAATGCTTTGCCTTGGCCGATCTTGGCGCAAGCATTAACCTGATGCCTTATTCAGTGTGGAGGAGACTTTCTCTTCCGGAACTCACTCCTACATGCATGACTTTAGAGCTTGCAGATCGTTCGATTTCTCGTCCTCTTGGCATTGCTGAGGACGTATTCGTGAAAGTAGGAAAGTTCCAATTCCCAGCTGACTTTGTGGTTGTCGATTTCGATGCTGACCCACGGGTTCCTCTAATTGTTGGACGAGGATTCCTGAGAACGGGTCGAGCTCTCATTGATGTATTTGAGCAAGAAATCACATTACGTGTGGGTAATGAAGCCATAACCTTTAACCTTGACCAAACTTCGAGGTACTCCTCAAATTATGACTCTGAATCGGTTAACCGAATAGATGTCATTGATGTTGCTTCAGAGGAGTACGCTCAAGAAGTTCTTGGTTATGTTCATAATTCTTCGGGTGGTGAATCCACTCCGTCTTCTCATCCTATAATTTCCGACTCTTCCCCTTCTCTCACTCCGTTTGAGGGAAGTGATTTCCTTTTGGAAGAGGTCGAAGCTTTTCTCAAAAGTGATTCAGTTCCAGATGGAATTGATAACAATGAGATTGATCTGGAGGGAGATCTTCTTCTCCTCGAGAAATTGTTGAATCAGGACAATTCTCCTCCCCTCCCTCCCGTAGAACTTCATAATGAGGAAATCAAGTCAGTTGAGAAAACTGAAGAATTTCCCGAGGTCGAACTCAAGGAGTTACCTCCTCATCTCGAGTACGCATTTTTGGAGGGTGATGATAAATTGCCCGTCATAATTGCTAAAGACTTGAGTGTGGAGGAAAAATCTGCTCTCATAAAGGTCTTGAAGTCACACAAGCAAGCAATTGCTTGGAAACTCTCCGACATCAAGGGTATTAACCCTGAATTTTGTACTCACAAGATTTTAATGGAGGATGACTTCAAACCGGCAGTCCAACATCAGAGACGGGTGAATCCAAAAATTCATGAGGTTATCAAACAAGAGGTTTTAAAACTTCTTGATGCCGGATTGATTTATCCCATCTCGGATAGTCCTTGGGTTAGTCCCATCCACTGCGTTCCAAAAAAGGGTGGCATTACTGTTGTCACGAATGAAGATAACGAGTTGATTCCAACTCGATTGGTTACTGGGTGGCGAGTCTGCATTGACTATCGCAAATTGAATGAAGCCACCCGTAAAGACCATTTTCCTCTACCCTTCATGGACCAAATGCTTGAGAGATTGGCGGGGAATGAGTACTATTGTTTCCTCGACGGTTTCTCGGGTTATTTTCAGATCCCCATTGATCCTCAGGATCAAGAGAAAACCACCTTTACGTGCCCTTATGGAACATTTGCTTATAAACGTATGCCTTTTGGCTTATGTAATGCTCCGGGCACGTTCCAAAGGTGCATGATGGCCATATTTTCCGACATGATCGGGAAAACAATGGAGGTCTTCATGGATGACTTCTCGGTCATTGGGGATTCTTTTCAGACATGTCTCTCCCATTTGGACACTATGTTAAAACGGTGTGAAGACACCAATCTTTGTCTAAATTGGGAGAAGAGCCATTTTATGGTCAAAGAGGGGATTGTCCTCGGCCATAAGATTTCCAAGAACGGGATTGAGGTTGACAGAGCTAAGGTTGATGTCATTGCCAAATTACCTCATCCCACTACCGTCAAAGGTATTAGGAGTTTTTTGGGTCATGCCGGATTTTACCGTAGATTTATTCAAGATTTTTCCAAAATCGCCCGGCCTATGACCCATCTCCTTGAGAAGGATGCTCCTTTTATCTTCTCACCCGAGTGCGTCGAAGCTTTTGAAACATTAAAGAAAAAGCTTACTGAGGCACCGATTCTTGTTGCCCCCGACTGGGACTTGCCATTTGAGCTAATGTGCGATGCAAGTGATTTTGCTATCGGTGCAGTCCTGGGGCAACGCAAAACCAAACATTTTCAGCCAATACACTATGCAAGTAAAACAATGACTGAGGCTCAAACACATTACACCACTACGGAAAAAGAACTATTAGCCGTGGTGTATGCCTTTGAAAAGTTTCGGCCGTATTTGATCTTGACAAAATGTGTAGTGTATACGGATCACTCGGCTTTAAAATACCTCTTTGCAAAACAAGATGCAAAGCCGAGATTGCTTCGTTAGGTTCTCCTCCTACAAGAATTTGATATCATTATACATGATAAAAAAGGAGCTGAGAACCTAGCTGCTGATCATATGTCCCGATTAGAGAACCCACACCAAGATGTTCTCGAGAAAAAGGAAATAAATGAAACATTTCCTCTCGAGACATTAAATGCGGTTGCTTTTCGTGGAGATTCTACTACCCCATGGTTTGCCGATTTTGCAAATGACCATGCGGGAAAATTTGTGGTGAAAGGGATGTCGTCCTAATAGAAGAATAAGTTCTTCAAGGATGTAAAACATTATTTCTGGGACGACCCCTATTTATTCAAAATCTGTGCCGATCAAGTCATCCGGCGGTGTGTTTATGGGCAGGAAGCCACTGAAATTCTCAAGGCTTGCCATACCGGACCCACGGGGGGGCCACTGATTGATACACAACACAATATATATAGTATATATAGTAGTATATCTTCCGAGGATAGCACGGGTAAATATGTATCCCCGGGTCGTATTCCCAACGAAGGCTGAAACTTGGTTCGTAGGTTCGTGTTCGCGATTCGTGAAGTGAATGTGAGGGGTTTAAGGGGAACCCTAAGCTAAAATTACACTACGGAAATAAAATAATACCAACAAGAAAGCACGTAAACCTAAATCTTAATTAAAACCTAAAAACGTAATTAAAACACAAAATAAACGCGAACGCGCAAGATAAAAAGTGAATTTAAAGCTACACTTATTCTACGGGGATGAAAATAATTTTCCTACTTACTAAAAGACAAAATAAAATTTTAGGAAAAAGAAAAATATTTTTTTGGCTTTTTATTTAATTATTATTAATTAAAAACTACTTTTAACTATTTAATTATACTAAAATAATATTTAATATGAAATAAAGCTAGCAAAATAAAAATTTAATTTTTATCATTCTAAAATAACCTAATAATAATATTAAAACAGAAAAATATTTTTTTGATTTTTTATGAATTATTATTAATTAAAAAGGATTTAAAATTACTTAAAAACTGGTTTTAATTAAAATAAATAGTAAATGACTTAAGAAAATTATGAAATTTTTCAGAGAATTCTAAAATATTATTAAGAACCTAGGAAAAATAAAATTACTAAATTTAGAACCCTAATAAGCTGTTTTGGACACAATAAGCAGTTGTAATAAGCACTTTTATAAGCTAATAAGTACCTTTGAGCATCAAACCTTTAGGACAGCTTAAATACACAATAATAAGTACTATAGAACTGAAAAAGCTTAAATAAGTACAAAGGAAATCACAGAAGTAGTTTGCACTATGGGACAGATTCTAGGGTTGAGGGACACTACTTTGGGCTTATATTTAAGCACTATAATAAGCTAGAAAGCAGAACCTAAGGGGGACAAAAGATAGACTACCTAGCAGAGACCCTAAAAACTCTAAAAGCCCTAATTTTAGACCCCTAATTGACACCTAATTAAGCCTAGGAAGATAGCACTGTAGTAACTGATCTAGGTGAGAACAGATTTGGGACAATATTGTGGATCCAGTCTAAGCTATTAAATGGTGTTAGATTTGCTTGATATTGATTATAGCTAATCTATGCTAGGTAAACTAACCCTAGAAGCAAGAACAAGTTATCTGGAAGCCTAGTGATTTCCTAAAATACTCCTAGAACAGACCCTATTGAGGAAGTTTTACCCCACTTTGACTTTTTCTAAGTGCACTATTATTTTGACTAAAGTGATTTTCTATTGCTTAAATCTAATCCTAGGTGTTATACTGAGATGTTTACCTACTTGATTTCCCTAGATAAACTCTAAACCTAACAGCATGCAAGATTATAGCTGCTAAAAACTACATTTGTTGATAGAATTGGGATATTAAGTGAATGTTGACTTTTTGCTAAAAACCTATGAGTTTTATGTTGTTTCTACTCTTAATATCACTAATATGAGCTACTGGTGCAGATAGAATGGCAGCAACACAACTAGGACTCCAATATTTAGCCTAAACCAAACACCCCTTAATAGATGGTTTTAACTAAGTTATATGGATTGAGGCTTAAGTTTACCACACCAATTATCAGTACCTAATCCTTAACTAACAACAAAGCTAAAGGAACACTAGAATCCAACAAAGATCAGCTAAATCACAGAATTGCAGATAAAGTAGCAATGCAAGTATAAACTTCACCTTAGAATAACACAACTACAACACAAATTAAACTAATATAAGATGTATCAAGAAGATTTAAGCTAATTAACTAGACACTAAGCTAATAAGAAAGTGAATGCAGAAATGTAAAGAGGAAACATACCTTAATACTTCTTGGATAGTTGAGATGGAACAGTGGATGGCTAATATAAACTCATTGGTAATGGCTAGGATTGAACTTGAACTATGGAAGATGACATAAACTCACAATAGCTATGGAGCAGCTTTCATGAGCTTATGAGAGTGGAAGTGAGAGCTTGAGACGGCTTGTACCCTTTATGTTATTATTTATAAACTTGTTTAAAGTTTGACAAAAGCTAAATTAGAGCTGCTAAAACTATTAAGGGAACTTAAAAGAGCTTAAATAAGCAGAAAGATAGAAACTTTAATGTAAAATAAGGACTTGTGATATGAGAAGCTAAAACGGATTAAGTAGAAATTTGCAAGAAAACTTAACTTTTATTAAACTATAAAGGCAGAAATACATTAAAAGATTGAAAACATTACAAAGGAACTTGAAATTACATAAGCTAGCTAATACCAAAAACCTACACACCTACAACCACTGAGCAGGTCCTTATTTATAGGCTATCACAGAAGCCTCTGGTTCTCTTGAAGAAGCTCTAGAAGAAATCCCACCGACTTCAATCTCACTAGAAATTTCTTGATGTTATCTTGCTTCTAGACCTTGGATAATGTTTCCAGGAGATTCCATCCAATATCCTTGCTTCATCTGTCCACGTAGGCAATGATATAGTCACCTCTGACACGTTGGCCCAAATATCCAGAAGGTACGAGACTTGTGAGGTTTTTGACAGGGGTGAGAGGTGGGGAAGAAGCACAGTGAAACGGGGTAATTTTTATTTATTGTTTGACCGGTTTGGGTGGGGTTTGACTTGGGTTTAATAAAAGGGAAATGGGTCACGGGTTATATTATTAAGGGATGTTGGGCTTGTGGATGTTGGGCCACTGGTGGGTAAGTAAAAAGGGTTGGGTTAAGATTTGTTTTGGGTTTATTTGTGATAGAATAAGGGTCCGGTTGGTTATTTTTAGATTTAGGATTTGTAGTTTTAATTCCAAGGACCAAAAGTGTAAATTTTGAAAGTTTAGGGAACTCTTCTGCCAACTTCTATAAGTTTGTCCGAGGATCGCTTTTGAATATTCTTGAGTTCTTGAAGGGCTTATCATGATATTTCTTCAAATTATTCTTCCAGGGACCAAATTTGACAATTCTTAAAACTTCAGGGACCATTTATGCAAACTTGATCAAACTTAATCCAAGGGTCTTTTGTGTCATTTATACAATCTTGAGGGACTTGAATGGACTTCTTGAGCTTTTCTTTGACTATTCTGCTTCCCCGGCTCGGCTTTTGACTCTTTCCATATCTCGTGCTCGTTTTTGGTAATTTTGCTTGGTTTTTGTTGTTTTCTCATATTTTGTTACCTGCATATACAAAAGCACAAAAACACATATTTTTGGCATTTATGGTCGGGTTTTTGGTCTTTTTGGTCTTAATTTGGGCACGGTTTACAACACTCCCGCAGAAGTGAGGTTCCTTTTTAGAGTGTATTATGCTAAAACACTTTCTACAAGTGTTCGATAACTAACTACTTATTATTTATTTACAAACGAAAATACGTAACTTCCGAGGAAGGGTCTTCAAATCACAAAACAACGAAACGAAATCGACGTACACGTTTCTAGCCTTCCCCGGCAGCGGCGCCAAAATTTTAATTGATACACAACACAATATATATATAGTATATATAGTAGTATATCTTCCGAGGATAGCACGGGTAAATATGTATCCCCGGGTCGTATTCCCAACGAAGGCTGAAACTTGGTTCGTAGGTTCGTGTTCGCGATTAGTGAAGTGAATGTGAGGGGTTTAAGGGGAACCCTAAGCTAAAATTACACTACGGAAATAAAATAATACCAACAAGAAAGCACGTAAACCTAAATCTTAATTAAAACCTAAAAACGTAATTAAAACACAAAATAAACGCGAACGCGCAAGATAAAAAGTGAATATAAAGCTACACTTATTCTACGGGGATGAAAATAATTTTCCTACTTACTAAAAGACAGAATAAAATTTTAGGAAAAAGAAAAATATATAATATGTCTTTTGGCTATTATGTTTCAATTGATGTATTTAATAACAAAGCACTTTAGACGTTTTTTATATTAGTACTAATAATGTACAATAAGCTGTAGTTTAATATGAAAATAACCAGCTTATAGAAAAAAATAACAAAATGTTATGATTTTTTACAGTTTCTAAAAAGTTACAAGAAATGAACACTAGTATGACCATTAAATATCTACAAAAAGCAGAAAAGATTTTTTTGATATCCAAATTGAATATATTAGTTAATTAAAAAGGTATTTAAAATTTACTTAAAAAACTGGTTTTTTAATTAAGACTAAATAGTACAATGACTTATAAGAAATAATCTATATGAAATTTTTCAGAGAANCAAAGGAACTTGAAATTACATAAGCTAGCTAATACCAAAAACCTACACACCTACAACCACTGAGCAGGTCCTTATTTATAGGCTATCACAGAAGCCTCTGGTTCTCTTGAAGAAGCTCTAGAAGAAATCCCACCGACTTCAATCTCACTAGAAATTTCTTGATCTTATCTTGCTTCTAGACCTTGGATAATGTTTCCAGGAGATTCCATCCAATATCCTTGCTTCATCTGTCCACGTAGGCAATGATATAGTCACCTCTGACACGTTGGCCCAAATATCCAGAAGGTACGAGACTTGTGAGGTTTTTGACAGGGGTGAGAGGTGGGGAAGAAGCACAGTGAAACGGGGTAATTTTTATTTATTGTTTGACCGGTTTGGGTGGGGTTTGACTTGGGTTTAATAAAAGGGAAATGGGTCACGGGTTATATTATTAAGGGATGTTGGGCTTGTGGATGTTGGGCCACTGGTGGGTAAGTAAAAAGGGTTGGGTTAAGATTTGTTTTGGGTTTATTTGTGATAGAATAAGGGTCCGGTTGGTTATTTTTAGATTTAGGATTTGTAGTTTTAAAATTCCAAGGACCAAAAGTGTAAATTTTGAAAGTTTAGGGAACTCTTCTGCCAACTTCTATATTTTTGTCCCAGGGTCGCTTTTGAATATTCTTGAGTTCTTGAAGGGCTTATCATGATATTTCTTCAAATTATTCTTCCAGGGACCAAATTTGACAATTTTTAAAACTTCAGGGACCATTTATGCAAACTTGATCAAACTTAATCCAAGGGTCTTTTGTGTCATTTCTACAATCTTGAGGGACTTGAATGGACTTCTTGAGCTTTTCTTTGACTATTCTGCTTCCCCGGCTCGGCTTTTGACTCTTTCCATATCTCGTGCTCGTTTTTGGTAATTTTGCTTGGTTTTTGTTGTTTTCTCATATTTTGTTACCTGCATATACAAAAGCACAAAAACACATATTTTTGGCATTTATGGTCGGGTTTTTGGTCTTTTTGGTCTTTTTGGTCTTAATTTGGTCAAGAAAAGGTATGTGTTTAAGCACATACCAGCCACGGGAATATTTCTCAACGAAATGAAATGCCACAAAATGCAATTCAAGTTTGTGAAATCTTTGATGTATGGGGCATTGATTTTATGGGGCCATTTCCGTCATCTCATGGAAACAAGTATATACTCGTGGCGGTTGATTATTTGGCAAAATGGGTTGAAGCGAAAGCTTTACCCACAAATGATGCCCGAGTAGTTGTAAAATTCTTGAAAGCTCTTTTTGCCCGATTCGGAACCCCACATGCTATAATTAGTTCGTGGTACGCATTTCTGCAATGACAAATTCGACAAAGTCATGCAAAAGTATGGTGTAACTCACCGTCTCTCTACTGCGTATCACCCCTAAACAAGTGGGCAAGTGGAGGTTTCCAATCGTGGAATAAAAAGGATTTTGGAAAGAACGGTTGGCGAAAATCGTGCTTCGTGGTCGGAAAAATTAGATGACGCACTCTGGGATTTCCGTACGGCTTACAAAACACCCATCGGGTGTACGCCTTACAAGCTTGTGTACGGGAAAGCGTGCCATCTTCCGATCGAGCTTGAGCACAAAGCCTATTGGGCCCTCAAGCATGCCAATTTCGACCTCCAAACTGCGGGCGATCATCGGAAAGTTCAAATGAATGAATTGAATGAACTTCGTGATCAGGCCTATGAAAACTCTTTGATCTACAAGGAAAAGACAAAGAAGCTCCATGACTCAAAGATCAAAAACCGCGTTTTCAACGTTGGTGAT
>LBNU01013188.1:74260-92585 GCA_014162995.1 Artemisia annua
CTGGAATTCAAAATTGTGGAGTTTTATCATTCAAGGTCCCTGAAATATTCTAAAATGTCAAAAATGGTCCTTGAATGATTCTTTGGGCAAATTACAGAATAGGTCCCTGAACTTTGGGAAATTTACAAAAATGTTCCTTGTGTTATTTATAAACCAAACGGCCCTATTTGTTGTTTATAACCCAAAGCAAATCCAATCCCCTTATCACTCCAAGCCCAAGCCACCTTATATCTCCCACAGCCCAAATTCTCCTCCCTGTGGCCCAACTCCTCAACCCACGGCCCAATCTCAAAATCATAACCCCCATTTAATTTTAAACACAGTCAAACCATTGGTTTGACCCTCCCCTAACCTCCCAACAAAACACCCCATTTCCAGGGTACTATATCACCTCCCCATCTCTCCCACATGGTTCCCCCACCTCCATAGCCACCTTGTTGTCTCACCAACCCATCCTAAGCCTTTAATGCTCCACCTAATCCACTCAAACGGTTCATAATAGTTTATAAATATTTTTGGCGCCAAAATCAGTTGAGTGGTGGAGATTGAGTTTCAAGCATCCAACGGTTCAGAATTGAAGTGGGAAAGGTTCAGAAGGGTCCATAAACCCTAAAGGTCCCCTATAAAGAGAAAGAGATGGAGCATAGTGAACTATCTAGTGTAATTTAGTCTAAGTTAGCTCGTTAAGTTAATTTTCTCATGAGTATTGTATTTTAAAGCTTTCAAGCATTGTTTAAAGTAATTTCAGTGTATTATGAAACTTTTCCAAGCATCAATTTAAGTATTCTCAACAAAATTCAGTTTGTGCCTAATTTTGGTGAAAATCTCATATTAGCTTAAAGTTTATGTTTGTTGTTATCATGGACTGAGTTGAATCACATAAGCTCCCAGAAAGCTTCTTAAAGCTTTTAGAAACTTTAAAATTCAGTTTAGGTTCACAAATAAAAAATCACAAAAAATTATAATAAATAAGTGCAAAAATCAAAAATCAATGAAGAAGGTTGAAGAATGGCTGGAGCACTGTGAATCATGGATGGCAGTGGGTTAGGGACTTGTGGAAGTCATTAGGAATTGGTACTTGGTCCTTGGTTCACATGGTTTAAGCAGAAAGCTTTTGTAAGCCTACTCCTCTATTTTTGCATTCTCATGTAGAATAGTTTTATGAGGATTAATATGTGTTCTTGCATGTTTAGATATAGGATTTAAGTGAATCTATGGTGTTAGTTTAAGAGCTTGTTGATGCGCGTGGATTGCAACACGCACTACGTTTTACCTCTCGAGGGATCTCGAGAAGCTTGCAATCCCCACCAGGCAGTGTACCTGACCGATGTAGTATAATGTAGTGGCAAGTACCGGGGGATTGATCGTTCTCTCGCAGGGAATAGTGTTCGTTAGACTAAAGGCTACTCTAATCTAGGTCTAAATAGTCCATAACTCTCAAAAGTCGCTCATTCCTATTCGCAGTGTTACGATGGCCATGGTGGCTAGGTCGGGGATACTCTCTTAAGGTGCGGGCTCTAGGAGGTGGGTTTGGTAGAATTGGGTTGTTGGGATCAAGGATATTACCACCTTCCATGATGGCGGATGGTAATGGTTACGAACACAAGCACGAAGAATGAGATAGACTAAAGAGATCCTAGAAAAATAAAATCTCACTAGAAAGGAGTCTAGTGAGTAGACCTATCTAAGAATAAAATTTAACCTAAAAAATAACTATTCCCCGGCAGCGGCGCCAAAAACTTGATGCGCGTGGATTGCAACACGCACTACGTTTTACCTCTTGAGGGATCTCGAGAAGCTTGCAATCCCCACCAGGCAGTGTACCTGACCGATGTAGTATAGTGTAGTGGCAAGTACCGGGGGATTGATCGTTCTCTCGCAGGGAATAGTGTTCGTTAGGCTAAAGGCTACTCTAATCTAGGTCTAAGGGTGGAGGAAGATTCTGTTTGTATTTTTATATTTTATGAAAGCAGGTAAAATCTCTGGTTTTGGAGGATAGGGCGGAATTAGTTGCTAGTCAACTAACCCAAGTTGTCTACTTCTAAGCTACTTATATTTTTGTATTTTTTTGGTTTTGGGAAAATCAGTGGTGGAGAATAGTGTTTACTTAGATTTCATTACTCCCTAACTATCTTTTACCATGTAATTAGTATGTTGAGTTTGCGTGGATGACGGGTGTATTCCTAACAAGTCGTAGGGAGTGCGTTCAATTCCCTAACTCTATAAGTTCCTATCTCACTCTATGACGATACGTCAAGCATCCTATCATGATCTCACCGATAGCAACCTATGCATGAAATACTACCTTAAAATCGATAACGCACATACGATTCACGTTTCTAAAGACGTTCAAGCTTGTTACCGTATAGGAGATTAGCCAGTTTTCTCTAGTCTAACGTAGATGAAACATTCACCCAAACACAATCACAACATACACATCACATGATAATCAATAGTTAGGTTTCATTAGATCTAAGCAAACACAAAGTAAATTAGCCTAGCATGTTGAAAGAAAGACAAGCACAAGCATATATCATACAACACATAGACATATCGTATGAATAAAGACTTATCTTGGATTAAACATGCAAGTTAGAGGGGTTAGGATACCCTCTAAGGTCTGTAATACACGTATTAGGGTTTAACCCTAAAGTTCTCCACTCCAAAATTCGACTAAAGTTCCCCAAGGTTATCTAAAATAAAGAAAAATCATTCTATATATATAGAAAACGCGGGCTGACGGCGTCATCCCAATAGGTGACGTCGTCAGCTCGGCGATTAGGGTTTCCTGACGGCCTTCCTTGACGTGGTCATAATTGCTGGTTCCAGATCTGACGGCCTTTGTTGACGGCGTCACCAAATTACACTACGAACTCTCTGGCCCGTCACGAGTAATTTTTCCACTTCTGGACTTCACTTGTTCCTGACGGCGTCACCATGTAGAGTGTGACGGCGTCACCTTCTGTAATCTTCAAGGTCTTTTGAGATTTTGTTGTTTTCCGCACTTTTTCACTCCGAAAACGCCCGAAAATGCTTCTTTTGTGATTTTCCCTTCAAAAGTACCTAAAATGAGAAAAGAAACGACTTTGGGTGAAATCCAAACCAAAAACATACGAATTAGGACTCAAACCGACCCCTAAAAACATAACATTTTTCGTCTCATCAAATACCCTTACACTTGAGATTTGCTTGTCCTCAAGCAAATGCGCTTTTATTCCCAATTGAAAAACAAGTTAGAGGTCATTTAATGCGAACTTAAAAGTAATTACAAGATTTAGTCACACCTCTCATGTAGTGTTTGGATACTCACATCTCTCGGTTGATAATATTTAGATATAATGTAAAGGAAATGGACAATATCACTCACTACCTGTCATAATAAATAGATTACCATAGGCTTGAGAGAGGATCAAAACCTTCTCCACTAAGGCGTAAGCACCTAGGATAACTATCAAAGAGGGCTTTTACAAAAGGGTTATAACGGGAGGTTTAGGGACATGGAAAAACACGTTTTGGTTGGATAAGGGATAGTTTACTGGTGGCTAGTCAATCATCTTATTTAGTTACATATACAAGTGGCGTTGCCAAGCCAAGACTAGACTCAATCTTAAACTATCAAAAACAAAACAAAACTAACTAAGAAATAAAAGATAGGTGTGGATGGTAGTCCGTATGTTTTTTTTTTTGTATTATCCCTTAGCTAAATTAGGTCTGCAAAAACCATGCAGGCCTGCTTGTTTGACAAGGGTGATTTGAAAGTGCTTATTTGCTCATTTGAGCTTATTCAGTGCTTGTTACTTGTGCTTTTCACTTGTTCTCTGTTCGTTAATCATAATTGCACTTTATTTTTCCTTTGTTTTCAGTTTCTTAGCTTATTGGGAGCTTGTGTTCACTGTTTGAGCCAAAAAGCTCAACTGTCAATCCAATAAGCTCCCTTTTTGCTTAATTTCCATTTCTAAAATTTTTGTTTTTGTCAAAGTAGTTTTATTTAAGTAGTTTATCAGTTTCATAAAAAGAAAAATCAAAAATCATCAATTTTAAGGAAAGTGATAGCTTCTATTTAAGAAGCTTAAGCTTTTTAGCTTATTTTTTCAATTTTTCAAAAAGCACTTTCCAATTTTATATTTTTCTTGAGTTCCTGTAGTCTTGTAGTATTATTAGAAAAAGTTTTAGATTTATTACTGTTCATTTAGTATTTATAGTAATTTAAAGTGGTTTTAAACAATTATTAAATAATAATTAATTAATATTAAATACATAAATAGTCTAATAAATATATTTTCAGTTCTAAAATTAGTTTTAACTTATTTTAGATTTTTCTAAATTAATTTTTCATTTATTTAGGTTAAGTTCTTATTTAATTATAATTTAGTTTAATTTAGATAATTATTAAATAGTTTTTAATTAATAATAATTAATTTAATAGTTTAATAAATAATTTTCATTTTCTTAAAATTTTCTTTTATTTCTAGGATTGTAAAAATATGTTTTTCATCATCTAGGTATTTATAGATTTTAATTTTCACTTTTATTTTCGTACGTAGACGTTTAATTAAACGTAACGTACATTTTTAGATTTGTAAACGTTTCCAGGTTTCTAGTAATCGTTTGTAGTAATTGTTTATCAATTTCATTCATAAATTCATAGTTTAATTCCAATTAATCTCTCTCACCAATCATCGTTTCATAATCACTTGATCTCAAAATCGTTTTAAACACAATTTCACGCTTCGTCGGGACATAACGACCCGGGAATATCCCTATACTCCTTGGATCATTGCATTGAGCCCTAAATGGCTTGACTTTTGTTGACCAAATCCTTGGTCAGTTTTAGTTGACCGTTTCTGGGCCAATCAATTAGAATCCCTACCCCGATAGGAAGAAACTAGAAAAACATCTTTATAAGATAGAATTTAACTTAAGACAAGAATCCTACTTGATATCAAGGACATTAGAATAGATATAAGGAACAAGCCTTTAGAACTTAGGACACTAAGTCTTTAATACCTAGCCTTTAGGACCTAGAACCTTAAGCCTTTAGAACTTAGCCTAGTAACAGGGTTGCAATACTTATGACGTATTAGGCCCATAATAGAATCTTCTACCTAATTTTAAGGATTTACAAATACCTAGGAATGATATACCATTAGGATATCCCGAGCCTACCCTAAGAATTCATAACCCAGACTTAGAAATTGAGATTACTAAGTCATAACTAGGAATAAGACATTTGAGGATTTTAGCCTACCTATACTTAGTTTCTTAGGATTTGACAATTTATAGGTTACACATTAGGAATTCCACTTAGAAGAAACTATGGATGCTACTTTATCTGGTTTTAAGAACCTAGGAATAGTAATACTTATAATAATAGTGATACTAGCAATAATAGACAACTTATGACAAAAGAGGAAACCCGAAACTTTGCTTAAGAATAAGGATACTCCTAGTAAACCCTTAGGAAAGAAATCACCTAAACCTTCTCCCACTTTAGAACCCTCTACTTCGATAGAACCAAACACATCACCCTTAGAAGTTTAGGACTAGTTAGCAAAACTACAAGAACCTTGGGGGGAAAACAAATTTTGAAGGAATCTAGTAAATCTTAAATTCCACTAGGATACTATCTCTCAAGTATCCTATACTCTTACTCTCCCGTTCTTTTTCCCATCCACCCATTTCAAATCTTACTCTCCCGCCTTCCTCCTACTCTTCCGTTTAAACCCACTCTTTCGTTATCCCTCATTCCTTCATACTTTCTTATTTCATCCCTTGCCTTTCCTTCTTCCTCCTCACTCTTTCCTACTTTTTCATACATTCTCCCATTTTCTTTCATCCTTTCGTTCCTCCATCATTATTCACTCTATTTTTCCTACTCTATATTGTCTCCCTACCCAGTCCTACAATGTTCTAAAAGTTAGAACTTGTATTTCTCATCATATCGCAAGATTCTATTAGTTAGATCTTGTAAGAATATCTATGCGGAACTTTAATCCTCATTATGTTCGACTATGATATTATACTATCTCGCCTTGCAAAAGTTGCAAGAATGAGATAGTTGATGTCCGTCGCTCTAGCCATAACATGAGAGACTACCAGGTGACTAGTTGCTAAACAGAGAGACTGTGGAACTGGTCACCATGGCTTGAACTTGTCTCCACCATGGCTCGAACTTGTCTCTTTCTTGGCTAGAACTTGTCTCTACCATGGTTACTACTTGTCTCCACCATGACTAGAACTCGTTTCCATCATGACTTGAACTTGTCTCCAAAATGTTCTTGGACCACATTTCCTTAAATGTGGACTACATTTACCATCTTTCCGTCGATACTACTTAAGGACGATTTATGATGACTATTCTATTAAAATGAATTAGGACGCTCTTTCATTTTAAGAAGAAAGTTATAAATCGAATGGATCATGAATTTATAAGCTCTTGCTTAAAAGAATTGGGATGCCTTTACTTGTGAGTAATGAGATATAAATAAATGAGTTCAAGTATTTGGCATATGTACAAACATTTCCTAATCCGTTTGTACAACTCCCTTCTTTCCTCTTATATTTCTCGACTCATTCTTTCCCCTACTCTTAGCGTTCATCAAAATCTCGGGACGAGATTTCTTCTAAGGGGGTAAGACTATAACAACCCACAAAATCTCATCACTATCATTCCCATTACAAATACCTATAGTAGGTATTTCATAGGTAAATTTTTGTTTTTTTTTATGTGCATTCATTACTTGCATGACTCTCTAGACCTGCTCACGTATCCACACAAGCCAAATAACCCTACCCACACATCCTATAAACCTTTGGTATGTCAAGCATAAGATCACAACAACACCACAATAAGTAATCTATCAATCTAACACACTAAACTTGTCACAAAACCATTATAAACCCTAATTAAGCCCTAAATAGACCTATGTGCTTACTAAACCCTAATTGCTTATCTAAACTAGTTTGAAAGTGTCCAAGGCTTATGTATGAGTTACTTTAGGAACATTAGGATATCTTAGCACCATTAGACTCTAGTACAATCCCTTAGAGCTTAGATACAAGTCCCTTAAGCACAGAACCATAACTAGGTTATAACTACCCGGAAACTAGGTTAAACCTTCCCAAATCTTTCCCATAAGCTACCACCACTTAGTATAAGCCTCTTAGGACTTAGGATTAGTCATTAAACACTCATATGACCCTAACCTATGAAATTAACCCTAAGCTAGACCCTAAACTCTCTCTAGGTAAAACTAGGATAAAACTAAACCTAAACCTTAGAACTAAGCTACTTAAGTACTTAAGCACCTCTAAACTAGCAACCAAGTACCCTAGCACCTCCCATAGACCTAGCACACACCCTAGCACCTTACAAGCACCCAATCAAGGAAGTGCATCACCTCCTTGTCACTACCTTCACCCCGCGGCTTCATCCCCTCCATACAAACCCTAGAACCGCCTATAGCTTAGCCTAGTCACTCCATAGCTTGAATTAGTTACCCTATAGCTTAGCTTAGTCACCTCTCTCCTCCTCGACACCTCCTTCTTCCCTTACTTGCTCGCTACTCCAAACGTACCCTATAAATAGCTCGCTACCCACTCATCTCCAAACCACACCTTCCCTTCTTTATCCACCTTAAACTTCTGTACCTAGTGGTATTACGCGAGCTATAGTAGGCCTAAGAGTCGAGCAAAGCAAGCCAAGAACCCTTGTCGATTTGTTTTCCCATCACTAAACCCTAAAACCCTTGTTAGCCCTCCCTTTGGTCACGTAAGCTTCTAATCTAGTTTATTTAGCTTTAGTTCAGTCCCAGGATAGTATTAGGTTGCCTTAGATCCCATTAGGACCCTTGCCTAAGCCTTGATCACTAAAAACTAGAACTTTTCATTTCAAACCCCTAAAATGAGTCGAATTGCCTTTTATATGCTATAAGCCCTTTCCATAAGCTATAAGTTAGTTTAGGTAACTTAGATAAGCTAATATTTGTTAAACATAAGCTAGGAAACCTTTTTGTTTCATAAAAATATAGTTTGCATGGAATTAGGACTAGTTTTGCAAAGTTTTCCATGCATAGGGGTATATATGGTAACTTTCTAAAAATATTAAGTCTAGAGACTATTTTTGACATTTCTTAGAAGTTATAAGTATAAGGACCCTTTTTGCAAAGTTATAAAACCTTAGGATAAAAAGTTAAATAGTTATAAACTTAAAAGGACTAGTTTTGCAAAAGTTATAAAGTTAAGGGTATAAATGCTAAATTTTGAAAACTCATAAATCCAAGGGTCATTACTGCCATTTTCCCAAAATATAGAAGTATAGGGACTAATTGTGTCAAATATAGATAGTTATAAGTATAAATAATATAAGTATTATAAGTTTAGGGTAGATTTTGTAAATATGTTAACTATAAGGGTATAAAGTAAAAATATTAAAGTTAGAAGCATAACACAACACTAGGGAGCTTCACGTGAGGAGTATTATGTGGATATTTCGTTTTGACGAGTTTGCTGGGTTTACGATTTAAAGTGCCCTGGCTCCTCAAACGATTATTGCATGTACTTCTGAATTATGATGGCCTGAACGGTGTTATGTTATAACTAAACTCTAAATAAATACATAACTCAATAGTAGTGAGCTTCATGTGAGGAGTATTAACTTCTGAATTATGATGGCCCGAACGGTATTGTGTTGATAACATAATACAATAGTAGGGAGCTTCATGTGAGGAGTCTTATACTTCTGAATTGTGATTGCCTGAACGGTGTTATGTTACACCTAAAATACTAAAAACCCTAAGAATGATTACTTAAGAAACTTGAAAAAAACAACTAGTGCTTGACATACATCCACACCTACAAAACACCAGGATACGTGAGTAAGGCAGTCTAGTTTCCGAGTCACTTTTCACATTTTCGTAAGCCCAGGTGAGTTTTGTAGCCTCACACCTTTTAAATTCCGCGAGTTCATAGCCTCACACTCTTTTTAAATGCTTTACAAACCCTGTGAAGGGGATACATGCTACTTGCTTTACTTTAAACCGAATACAAGTCTTTTCTTTGGTTGTTGCATGAGTAAACTATCTGCCATCACTACATAACTAAAAATCATGAATCTAATCGTTTGAGATATTTTACCCAAGCGAACGCGAATATAGTTGATAGATCTATTGGAGTTTGACAAGTCCCGTTGATACTACCTCTCACTGGAGGATATCAATAAGTACTATATTTGAACCCCTATGAAGGATTAACTTTGGCAAAGTTATCCTTCCCGTCCCCTCATGGTTGGGTCTGCAGCCCCCATGACCCGGACTGTTAACGTGTGGTTCATGAGCTTAGTGCAACATACCCCACTCTTGATAATTGTGCATGCATCACAATTATCACACACACTACATTTTCCTTGAAGGGTGTACCAAATGAACCCTGTGGAACTTGTATTCACTAACACTTAAACCTATGACTCTCACTCAACACCTAGTGTTGACTTTTTAAGCATGTATCCTAGGTATATCACTACTACAGAGTTATGGCAGAAGGAGGCACTGAACTTGGAGGACTTTCAAATCAGTTATCATTCAAACATAACATATCATCTAGACTTTGGGACCTCATCAATAGGAAAAGTATCTCTTTTACTATAAAAACTCTGATAATCAAATGAATGATAACTAAATTTCTATAAACGTCTCTTTTCGAGTCGTTTTCTATTACTGTAACTGTGATTCCATGAAGTAATACCCCAACCCTAAATCCGCTGCGAACCGTGAAAATGGGGGTGTTACACCTATAGTCAAGTCTTGGTTGGTTACTAGCTACTTGGAAAGATGGTTATCATGTGGGAAATCCTTGAATTATTGAGAAAGTTGCGATCTCCATGATAATCTCATGGAAGATCTTTTGTAATTGTGATCGGTGATCGAGACTGTGATTGAAAAAATAAAAATGGAATAAGTCATCGGAACTATAAGATGACAAGTATAGCCAATGAGCTATAGTAGTATGATATAGATCAAGGAAGGAAATCCTCAAGCTTATGTGAAAAAGGTTGATGTAGCTAGTAGCAATTGGTTGTAGACTTTGACTATTTAGGAAGTTTCTCTTACACCTATCATAAATATATCCCATGTATTATCCCTAACCTTGTTGGTTTGATGAAAGTATTAATTGTATGAATATTCTAGTGACCATCCGATTCTTGAGTGATCAAATAACGCGCCAGCGATCTAAGGTATATTATTTTAGTGACTATCCGTTGTTTGAGTAAATCACGAATTCGCCCTAGCGATCTAGAATATTTTTGCAAGAGATATTTACACATAGACTATATATTAACCTTCAGCCTAAACCCGAATAAAAGTTCTCTTAGATGTTTACACTTGGTGCTTACGCCATATCGGTGGAGTTTTGTTTCTTGTACAAGCTTATGGTAATATAGATCATGACTGAGCAATGAGCGTGATTTTCTTATATACTCCATCACTAAATAAATGAATATTGAGTGAAATATACTTCATTCCTTTTTCGTGAGGTGTTTTAACATGTTGTCAAGCAAGAGAATCATTAAGGTATTGTCAAACATCTCGACTTTTTCATTTATAAAAACTTAAAAGGATGAATCTATTATTGTACTTGTACTTGATGGATTTGCATCTCATTTTTAGAATCATTTTCTTTGTATCATGTGGATTTAATTTTTAAAAGCTAGATTTGCTTGAGGGCAAGCTAAGTGTAAGTGTTGGGGAATTTGATAACGCTATTTGGTTGTGTTTGTGAACATATTGTACAGAAAAGGTACAAAAATATATATTAAGGTTCAGGTACAATCAAGTCCAAGGAAAAGCTAGAAAGATGGAGAAAAGATGTTCAATCAAGAGCTTTTGCACATTGGTTGATTTCGTCCCATGATAAAGTCTTCGGGAAGTCCATTAAAGATAAAGAATCAAGTTATAAAGACTTCCGAATTCAAGAAAAGATCAAGTGTTGATGATGTGAATGAAAGTCACATGCGAAGTTGTTATGAAATATGTTTTTCTTCTTCAACTAAAGGTTCAAGAGAGACAACAAAGGTTTAGGTTCAAACCAAAGGTTCAATGCAAATACTACAAAACTCAAGTTGAAACCTGAACCTTGGGTTTAGACTTAAACCTTGGGTTCATACACTCCTGGCTTCTTTAATGATCACTATTGATGATCCAACTCTTCAAGTGGGTTGTCATTAAGCTTCATTTACTTCTAGTGCATAATTTTTATGACACTTTGTGCCCAAGAAATTTGTTTGTTGGCCAAGTGTAGCTTTTCTATTAATTAGAAGCTTAGCCAAGAGAGAATACACCATTCTATTATCCATTATCATCTAAAAGTTAAGAAAATATTCTCTCAAGGCTACAAAGATGAAGAAAACGCAGGAAAGAGTTTACTTACATTCATCATCAATCATTGTAATCACTCAAGGAATCATTGTTGATCACCTCATAATTGCTCCTAACTCTTGTAATCATCATTACAACATTTGTAAGACTCTTTAATCATGTTTTCAAGTGATATAATTTCTGTGATTATTTCTTTGTTTGCCATGAGTGGCTAAGTGCCTTATGCACTTGCCTAGATGATGTTTGTTGCATGAATATTGATTGATTATGATCCCATGGTTCTAATTTCATGAAAAGCTAATACTAAGATTGAATTATACTTCTAAAGTTTTCATAAACAAAAGAGTTATCAAGTTTGGTTGATTATTAATGGTGTAATAGGTCGAAAGAGACATTATTCTTTAATCAATTGCAAAACCTTTATCTATGAAGGATTTACCTTATGTATTGACCATTTCATAAGAAACTTGGTTAAACTTGGAAAACTTAAGAAGGATAGTTGTCAATTACTCGTGAAACGATAGCGAATCAAGTAATTGAATTGTGTTAGTCTTAATTTGATCATGGCTTAATATTGTTTTTGTCATCTTAAAATCTTGCCGAGGATTGAAAGTGTTGAAAACAAGGGGATTAGTACACCAACAAATCAAAATTAGAACACCATCTAATTTATTGATCATATGTGTTGAAGAACCATTGTCATAATCATATCATGTGAAGTGTGCAAACTAGTTTAGGTAAGTGTAGTTTTAATATATTGAATTTCATCATCATCATTACTTGCTTGCTTTAGAATCGTAACTTAGTGTCCGTTATAATCAAAACTCACGTTTCATAAAACTAAACAAATCCTTGTGAACGACCNTCCTAACTCTTGTAATCATCATTACAACATTTGTAAGACTCTTTAATCATGTTTTCAAGTGATATAATTTCTGTGATTATTTCTTTGTTTGCCATGAGTGGCTAAGTGCCTTATGCACTTGCCTAGATGATGTTTGTTGCATGAATATTGATTGATTATGATCCCATGGTTCTAATTTCATGAAAAGCTAATACTAAGATTGAATTATACTTCTAAAGTTTTCATAAACAAAAGAGTTATCAAGTTTGGTTGATTATTAATGGTGTAATAGGTCGAAAGAGACATTATTCTTTAATCAATTGCAAAACCTTTATCTATGAAGGATTTACCTTATGTATTGACCATTTCATAAGAAACTTGGTTAAACTTGGAAAACTTAAGAAGGATAGTTGTCAATTACTCGTGAAACGATAGCGAATCAAGTAACTGAATTGTGTTAGTCTTAATTTGATCATGGCTTAATATTGTTTTTGTCATCTTAAAATCTTGCCGAGGATTGAAAGTGTTGAAAACAAGGGGATTAGTACACCAACTAATCAAAATTAGAACACCATCTAATTTATTGATCATATGTGTTGAAGAACCATTGTCATAATCATATCATGTGAAGTGTGCAAACTAGTTTAGGTAAGTGTAGTTTTAATATATTGAATTTCATCATCATCATTACTTGCTTGCTTTAGAATCGTAACTTAGTGTCCGTTATAATCAAAACTCACGTTTCATAAAACTAAATAAATCCTTGTGAACGACCTCGGCTTACTATTTCATCTTTTACTACACACGGACGAGTATACTTGCTCGTATGTGTTTCGTTTGAATCATTGATAGATCGTGTTATAAATTTAAAACTTGCACTCTCGACACACATCAAGTTTTCGGCGCCGCTGCCGGGGATTTGAACACATTTTTCGTGAGTTTTTATTCATAATTTTTTGTCACTTTGTTTGTTTTTATAAGCCCGTTTGTTAAAAAGTTCTTTGAAATTCGTCCATGAAATCAAGGTTTAATTTTGAACCTTGCGGTTCAATTTTCATTTTTTGCCCGTCGACCCTCGAACCGCCCGGTTCGAACACGAACCTGACCGGTACATTCGCTGCTGTTGACCCGTCGCTGCCCAAACCCGCCGGTCCAAATCCAAACCGCCCCGGTTCATTCACTTCTGTGAACCTTTCCCAACTTTGACCCCTCGAACCGCCCGGTCCAAGAACGAACCGAGCCGGTTCGTTTGCTGCTGTGAACTCTCGCCAGATCTGACCTGCCAAACCGGCCGGTCCAAAATTGAACCGAACCGGTTCAACGTCTACTGTGAACCCCTCGCCATTTGAACCTGCCAGTTCATTTTCGAACCGAACCGGTTTGTTCGCTACTGTCTGAAAAAAAATTATTTATTTTATTTTCTTTTCTTTTTACTTTTCCTTTGACCAAGGTTTCATATACGACGTATCCAATAACTGGATATGGCGTATTCTTCAAAGTTAGGAAATGATCTTTATAATCGTCCAAGTCTTGGTATACGGCGTATCTGTCTAGAATGACACGACATATTCTTGTCAGTTTTGTGAACTTTCTCGAACTTGATCCATTTTGCTTCAAAATGCGTCCATAATAGCTAACGCTCACCAATTTCTTGTAAATAACTGAAATAGATACAATTAAGTATCGATTCTTATATAAAATAATATAAAACAAGCAATGTACATAGGATAAATGATGCTAATAATATGAACATATTTGATGTCATCAATCATCTCAAGTAAGAGGCAAGGGTCTTGTTGCTGATTCATATGACTGGAGTGAAAAGTCTCATCAGATGATGATCAACTGGTTGAGAATAGACTTATGGATTTAGTTTATGATAATAAAGTAGATATGGTAAGAGCAACTAGAAATGGTGAATGTGTTACAATCTCCATAAAAAGGTACACACTCTTTTTGAATTAGAAGATAATGATGATAGGAAATCCTTTCTTGATTATTTATGTGTTGACCTTAGATATGAAGAGGAACAAAGACAAAACCTAATGTTTACACATAGGAATATTGTTCGGGAACTGAATACATGTGGGGAAGAACTATTAGAATTAAAACATGCAAAACTTTCAGCCCTTACTTTTTAGCACCAAAACACTGAGATTCTCAAAGAGAATCAAGCACTTAGAAAATGACTTGAAGAAGAAAAGTTGATAAATAAGTCTTGGTGAACAAATACCTAAATAAAAAAGGCATGCACTAGGAGTTGATCAGCTTGCTGAAGGTTCATCAGAAACTGAACCCAAAGATCTTGTCTTTATAAATCATCAACTTGTTATGACAATGAACTGTCAAAAGAAGTTGTTAATTGAAAATGGGCTCAGGAAACTGATTTTCCAAATTGGAACATTGGCAAGATACTCACTCTTGTAAACCAATCAAAAAATGAATCTGATTATGCGGATGAATCAGAATCAATGGAAATCACTCCACTTCCACCTATGAACAAACTTTTGTGTGCTGAACCACAATAACAAAAACTAAATCAGTCCTGAAACCTACAACTACTGAAAGAAAAGCTGCTAACTCAAGGAGAGTTAGGATTGATGATACACCAAAACCTTCAGTTCCTACTGAAAAAAAGGTAAAAACACAACCAAATCTTTAGCCAATTCTGGAAAAGAAAAGATGCCTGTGTGGCTGAATACAAAATTCCTTGGTCAGTTCTGATGAAGGAAATTCAAGCTCTAAACACAAAAGTTGATTTAGTATCAAATGCTCAGGCCTCATCTTAAAAAACCACTAGACCTCAATCTGATTCATCAAAATCAGTAAGATCTAAGCCCAAACCCAAATTCACAAAACCTTGTGAACACTGTGGTTATAACAACCATCAAACTGATGATTGCTATGGAATTCTATTTTGAAAATTAGGCAAAGGAACTGACCATAGAACATTTGAGCATCCAACACACATTGTTGTCATGAGAAACATCTCAAAACTGAAAGCTCAGTTCAATCAAGGTGAACCTTCTATGTGTCCATTGTGGTTTTAATGATCATCTCCCTGATGATTGTCATGACTTCCCTAAATGTGAAATTTGTAGAAGCTATGACCATGAAACCTCAGGCCATGATAGAATCATACATACCAGAACACGAATTAAAATTAAACATGCTCAGTCATGCAAAGTCTATGGAACACAGTTCATAAAACCTCTTACCATGAACAAATTGAATGGTTTGAAAGAGGAGAAAGAATTAGAACAACTAGGTAAAAAAAACACCCACTAAAAGGTGGGTTTCTAAAAGAAACTAACCAATTACTTGTTTGTGCAGTGTGATATCAGGCAACCCATCTTGTACCTGGATAGTGGATGCTCAAGGAATAGGATTGGTGTCAAAAGCTACTTGCACAAATATGTGGAACAACCAGGACCAAAAGTGATATTTGGTGATAACTCATCGTGTGTCACTGAAGGAGTGAAGGATATGGTTTCATCAAATGCAAAATGTATAGTATTCTGTAAGGTTTCTTTTGTCAATGGACTTTAAAATGATTTGATAAGCATTAGTCAACTTTGTGATGCTAAATATAGATTAGTTCAAAGATAAAGAAAGACCATCTTCAATTTCAACAAAGAAGTTGTGCTGATAGCCCCAGTGAGAAGGGATGTGTATACCCTTGATATGTCACCCTCTACCCCAAATGGAGCCTGTTTCTTTGCCAAAGCATCCGAAAGTGTAAATTGGATTTGGCACAAAAGGCTATCATATCTCAACTTTAAAAAGATCAACCATCTAGCCAAAATAAACCTTGTGATTGGATTTCCCTCTCTTATACATATTCAATATTACCACCCCAATATAGACGTAGCTTAAATGGAAACGTTATAATTAAAAAATATAATAAGTTGAACATAGTTGACGTGGTTTGTAATTGTAACAGAGATTCAATGTATTTTGTTGTTACAGAGGGTTTGTTATTCTTCTCGACAAATTAATTTTTGTTTTCGTGGTTCCCAAACAGGCATTATACTCAAATTATACTCCATGTATCTTGTTTCTCATTTTTCATGTCTTTTTTCAAATTGGTGCATGAAAATCACGATTTCAAGCATTAATTACATCAAATGTATGATTTTATAAGCTTTTGCATATTAATTGAGTCAAAGGTTGGATTCGGAACCCTAATTCAACATTATATTTTGTTTTTTTCTTTCAATGTTCGTGTTGCCAACCACGAATTCAAGCCTCATATTTATTAATTGCATTGTATGTTAGATGGTTTGGCTTTCGTATTTCAAAAAGTTGGTCTAGGATGCATGGTGGTGAAACATGCGTTTAATAGTTTTGATACATAAAAAACGTATGAGTTAGGATCCTTTACAAAGTGGAAATAAATAAAAAATTTAAAAATAATTTTGTCCATCCGTTCTTCCATTTAAACAATCCCACGGTGGGATGAAAAAAAATTTCACAATCTCCTTATTTCATTTGAACAAGGGCACTTTTGTAAATTTAAGATAATATTTATTTCACACTCAAATTTCAAACACAAATAACTTTCAAATGACAAACTTTTACAAAAAACCGATTTCACAACAAATTTTACAATTTAATTATCTTTAATTTGATATGCATTTTGATATATAAATCGGAATTTTTTTAAGATTTCAAGTGGGTTATGATTTTCTTGAATTTTTCGGCATATTCGACGTAACTTTTGTCTATTTGAAAGTTGAATTACGCAAAACTTAAAATACGAAAGTTGTAGTTTTTGGCCATTCTTTACCCAGAAATTTGAATCACTCTATTTTGATATGATATGAGTGAGATATCGTATTTTAAAAATGATGTTTACACATATTTAATGCACACAAAGTGTTTGATAAAATGCCTAAAAGGGTTTTTCTTATAAAAGTACATTTGAATACACTAATTGGTGTACCATAATACATTTTTTGCTATTTTTTTTTTAATTTTTAGCTTTTTTTTAACTGATAAACAAGACTAAATGATGAGTAGAATAACTTATGAACAACAAACAACTGATGGATTGATGAATATTGTGACCTTAACCGATGAACATTGTGATTTTTTAGACAACTGATAAACATTATTATTATTATTATTATTATTATTATTATTATTATTATTATTATTATTATTATTATTATTATTATTATTATTATTATTATTATTATTATTATTATTATTATTATTATTTTATTATTAATTTTTTAATAATAACATCACTTTATTAGAAAATTATAGGATTTACAAGAAATTAGTGGGAAGCAGAGATACTAACTGGGCCCCCACTCTTCTAGCTATTGCGAAGCTAATCCTACTAAAAATATGAGCAGCAGCACGTGCTCCAATGTCTTGAGTCAACGAGGATATGCTTTAGTAAAGTCACCGCATCTTTCTCAAGTTCTCCAAAAGAAGAGAATGAAATGGGGAGAAACCCATATCCAATATCTGCGCATCTAGCCTCGTACTTGACGCGTTTACATTGTGCGGCTTCAATCACCACACGACCCGGCACAAAATCAACCATATTAGTTTGCGTCAAGGGCGATGACCCTGTCAGATCAACACATACATCAAGCCCACCATCCTACGAGTAAAGTAACATATCAGCTGGACGTAAGAGTTGGTCCCTTTCCCCACTAAGCCCAACATCAACCTCCTTACGAGCCAAAATCCCTGACCTAGAACATATGTCAACAAGAACATCACGCACCACGTTATGCCGATGTTTAATACCAATAATACCCGCGCACCATACAGCATGGTCCCCATAAGTATCCCCAGTAAAGACCCTGGAACAAGCTGAGCACAGCATCTGAATTGAAAATAGGGAACACCTAGCCGATAACACAACACACATCGGTAAGTCCTAGCATTCATTGTCTGTCCCAGCCCAGATATTGGAACCACCCTAAGCCAATCTGAAGTGTAGTCCTCCTTTTGCGAACTCCATAGCGCCATCTGTCGAGAAGATAGGCAAAAGGTAGATTCAACCGTTTGGGTAACACGTGTGAAATGTATATCTGCCAATTTCTTCATGAGTTTAGGGGCAGCGATCTCACTTGGGGTACTCAAAAGG
>LBNU01013193.1:2296-12788 GCA_014162995.1 Artemisia annua
CGATTATATGGTTGTATTTAATGCATAAGCGAATTCTAGTGATCCCATGTTAGGAGCTTTTAGTCGGCTCGACATGGTTTAAAGGAATACAAGCCGTCATCCACACAATTGTAACAAACCAATTAACCGGTAAAAGATAGCTAGGGAGTAAGGAAATCTAAGTAAACACACTTTTCTCCATATAAGTTTCACAACCAATTTACCTTTCTTGTTATTTTATTTTATTTGCAATAGTAGATATTTGGGTTAGTTGATTAGCAACTAATTCCGCCCACTCTTCCAAATACCCGAGATTTTACTTGCTTTCATAAAATATAAAAATATAAAAAGAATCATCCCTCAACCCTTAGACCTAAATTAGAGTAGTTTTCAATCCTAACGACACTATTCCTCGAGAGAACGATCAATCCCCCGGTACTTGCCACTTCACTATACTACATCGGTTAGGTACATTGCCTGGTGGGGGTTGTAAGCTTCTCAAGATCCCTTGAGAGGTAAAACCTATTGCGAAGGTTGCAAAACCCACGCATCAAGGTGTACTAGGGGTATCGTGTACTAAAATTGAGTACATCGCAAAGGTGTGGGAGAATTACTTAACCAGTGAGTCAATGTAATTATATAAAAACAGGTGTAAAACATAGGTTATCCTAATGCCTCTTATCATGTAGTAAATCCTAACTATACGAATGTAGTCTCACTTGTGGTCTCGGGATGAATCACTAACGCGAGTTCTAGAATCTAAATACTACCGGTACACTCATAAGCACTAAGGCTTTTCCTAACAAATATAGGGGCGAACCTCACATATTTGGGGTGGAAATTTTTTTTGAGTTGTACGGCTTTTTTTGCTAGTCATATAACTCCTATCCATGAGACGCTTATTAAGACTAAAGTTTCACTCCTATATGTTGCAAAAAAAATTAAATTTGGTGCCAAAATTTCCCTAACAAATATTTCTCTCAGTTTTATTACACACCTACTATTAAACAAACAAAAATCAAATGCAATTGTAATCTCTAAGGTGTCTTCCTTTACCCCCCCCCCCCCTCCTTACACTTAAGCCGAACATTGTCCCCAATGTTCAATTAAAAGATGTAAAAGTAAGAAAATGAAAGAATGAAGCAAATAATCCCCTGATTCGTTTGGTGTGGATGATGTGGTAACATGGTTAAATCCTCCTCCAAGACAATGTAAAAACTTCAAGATTAAAGCAACGCCAAAACTTGAAACTTGATGCCAAAAACTTGACTATCCATGTACATCTTCTTGTCCAATATAACCTGTTAAACCTGAGAAAACAATCACGGAAACCTAGCATAAAATCGGCGGTAAAATCTGTATATAAAATAAAATCCTAGAAAGCAAGTAAAGATATAATGCTTGTGGAATGAATGTTTGTAAATTCCTGGAGTTTATAAGTTAAAGATTTAACAAAACTTTACAATTCCGGCAGAAAAACAAAACTTGCAAAATTTTCAAAATATTTAACACCTGACGTCGTCAGGTTTTAATGCCTGACGCCGTCAGAATTGATCTGACAGAATTTTATGCTTAGGATCCTGAAAATTTTTAGAAAAACCTATGCCTTAATTCATGGAATTCCTGCAAAACAATCATTATGACTCGATACAAGGATTTGACTCAAACAAATACTAATATGCATGTTTATATCTCATTGTTATCGTTCATGTCCAATTCGTTCTTTGGAAACAAATTTGGATTTCCCTTACACTTATCTTTTGCAAAATACCTTTATATGTAATTAAGACGAAGTTAAAAACAAAATAAAGCATTTTATCAAATTTAATTTGAAACATGAACCATAAACAATAAAAATAAAAACACACATACGGAAGCAAATAAAATCAAATAAACAAACAAACAAACAAATAAAACTTGGGTTGCCTCCCAAGTAGCGCTTTTCTTTATTAACGAGTCTTGTAGCTAGACTCAAAGTCACGCTTTACCCTATGTAGGTGAGTTCCTCATCAAGGACATCCTTGGGGTTGAATTTGGATTGAAGTTTCCTATTGGTCCGCTCGGTACTGTATATCCTTTCAAACTTCTCTCCATCTGGATCATATAATGTCATCTTTATGTGCCATGACCCGTCTCCTTCTTTAGGTGGTTTATTTTTGCCATGACCCGTCTCCTTCTTTAGGTGGTTTATTCCAATTCCATTTGTGCTCATCATCCTCGCTTTTCCACCTATTCATTCCTAGGTTAATTGGCAAAACTTCTAGGAAGTTAATCATTTTCCTAAAAACTAGAGGATCTTCAAATGGGTCCAATTCAGTGTCCCTAGCCAAGAGTTGTTATACCGTATGTGTTCGGTTAACAAATTCCTCTTCTTGATAAAATGGGCGTTGGGGTCCTATGAAGTCTCTATTAATCCAAGGTCCGTATCTAGATGGTCTTCTATTCATATCTACCCAATGAGGTGTTGGTTCTTCCTCATTATCGTAGCTATGATTCCTAACATCGTAGACCGACCATGTTTCACCTTCTCCTACCGCTATCTTAGATTCCTTACAATCAATCATAGCACTAGCGGTTGCTAAAAATTCTCTTCCTACAAGCAATGGGCATGTAGTGTCACTAACCATATCTAGGACATGAAAGTATGCTAAAATAGTTAATCTTCCCATGTGGACTACTACATCCTTAATCATTCCAACCGGGTGGGCCACACTTCCATCCGCTAGACTAATTATTACTTCTGTCTCCTCTAACTTTCCTAGCTTAAGAGTGGTAAAAAGTGATAAAGGAATCAACTTACGGCTTGATCCAAGATCTTCTAGTGTATCGAAAGCTTTGGAGTTCCCTATCCTACAAGGTAAAACAAATATGCCCGGATCATCTAATTTCTTAGGTAACTTGTTTTGAACAAAAGCAGTCCCATTCTTAACTAACTTAAGTTTCTCCTCATATTTTTCCAAGAGGGCATTGTAGTAGGGGGCACGGGCTAAGACATCAATGATGGGGCGCTCAAGGTGAAGTTCCTTGAATTCATCGTCAAGGTCTTGTGTAGGAGGTGTTTCAATTATGTTATTGACCGATTTAACGTTAGATATTTTACTTATGTGGTCCTTTTGAAGAATTTGGGTTTGCTTGAAACATGTGCTCATGGCGTTGACCGAATAGTATTGTGGACAAGAACTAGGGGACGAAACTGAAGAGATGGAGTTGATGTTTAGTTTTGGGTTCTTGACCGTGTCGCTCGGGAGTGCTCCCATGTCTCGGTCATTGAGAACTTTCAACAAGGTGTCAATCTTATTTGTCATCTCGCTTTGTTTTTGTTTGAAGTCGGCTTCAAACTTAGCCAAACGAGCCTCTTGAGATGCCATAAATTTGGACATCAATCCTTCAAAGTTATTGGTACTACCATAGTTGTTGGAAGGATTGTTGTTGAAAGTACGGTTTGAGGATGAACCGTTTGATTGAAAACAATTAGGTGGATTGGAAGAATTGTTTTAGGGCGTGTTTTGGTTTTGTTTCCACCTAAAGTTTGGGTGATTTTTCCAAGAGGGGTTGTACGAATCACCGTAATGGTTTGGCTCGGGTTTGAAAGTGTACCACTTGTCTCCCGCTCCGTCGGTATGCGAGGATGCGTAGTCCGCAAAAGCTTGTTCGGGGAGTTCCATGCAATCACGAGTGTCGTGAGGACCACTACAATACTCACATGAAGAAGTGATTTTTTTCACTTGGCTTGAAGGTTTAGGAGCTTCGTAGGATTTCATGAGAAACTTGACTTGGTCTTCAAGTTCCATGATCCTACGGTCAGGAGTGCTTGAATTATTCGAAGGAAAAGATATTGCCTTGACCGTTTTGTTCAAATCACGCGGATCATTCCAACTTTCGTTGTCATAGAGAGCAAGATCTTCTATGAGTTCCCATGAATCTTCCGCACTTCGATCACGTAGCTTACCACCGGCCGCTTGGTCAATGGTTTGCCTCGTGGAGAGATTGATATGATCATAGAAGATTTGGACTTGGAGCCAAAGATCTATGCCATGATGAAGGAATTTTTGAAGTAAGTCCTTGAAACAAGTCCATGCTTTGTAAAGGGTTTCGCCTTGACGTTGTTGGAACATCAAGATGTCATTCCTTAACTTGGTGGTTCTCCCCGGTGGGAAAAATTAAGCAAGGAAACGAGAGGTGAGATCATCCCAAGATGTGATGGATCCCACGGGTAAACGCTCAAGCCATTGACTAGCTTGGTCACGTAGAGAGAATTGGAAGAGACGCAATTGGGTCGTCTCTCGAGTTTCAACATCAAGGTCTATGGAATCTATGATTTTGAGAAAGTCCTTGAGGTGTTGATTTGGATCTTCGGAATGAAGTCCATGGAATTCACATCCACTTTGCACCAACCGGATGGTGTTGGATCGCAAGGGAGACACATTGGCTCCTTGAGTGAGCTCAATGGTGTTTCGATAGCCTTGGTGGCTAGGACGGGAGTACTCTCCTAAAGTGCGGGCTCTAGGAGGTTGGTTTGGTTGTGGTGGGTTTTGTTGTGGTGGGTTGGCGGGGTCAAAGATATTACCACCTTCCATGATGTCGGATGGGAATGGTTACGAACAAAGAAACGAAGAAAAAAGATAGACTAAAGAAAACCTATAAAAATAAAATAAAAATCTCACTGGATAGGAATCTAACGAGTAGACCTAATAAAAATAAAATTTAACCTAAACAATAACTATTCCCCGGCAACGGCGCCAAAAACTTGATGCGTGGATTGCGGTCTACGCAAAAGGTTTTACCTCTCAAGGGATCTTGAGAAGCTTGCAATCCCCACCAGGCAGTGTACAAGACCGATGTAGTATAGTGTAGTGGCAAGTACCGGGGGATTGATCGTTCTCTCGGGGAATAGTGTTCGTTAGGATTGAAAATGATCTAAACTAGGTCTAGGGGTGAGGGATGATTCTTTTTTTGTTTTTATATTTTATGGAAAGCAAGTAAAAATCTCGGTTTTTAGAAGAGTGGACGGAATTAGTTGCTAGTCAACTAACCCAATAAACTACAAATGCAAATAAAATAAAATAACAAGAAAATAAAATGGAGAAAACTCTTATATGGGAAAACGTGTTTACTTAGACTTCATTGCTCCCTAGTTATCTTTTATTGATTGATAAGCTTGTTACAATTGAGTGGGTGACGGGTTGCATTCCTTAATACCATTCGTAGGGCAGTGTACGATCTTCCCTAACTCTATAAGCTTCTATCTCTTCCTATGGCGACACGTTTAGTATCCTAACCATGGCCTCCTTAATAGTCACTTATGCATTAAATACAACCATTAAAATCGTAGTACACATCCGATTCATGTTTCTTAAGACGTTCAAGCATGTTACCATATAGGAAATTAGCCAGTTTTCTTAAGCCTAACATCGATTATCATTCACCCAACAACAATTAATAACAAACCATCAATCAACAATCAATAACTAGGTTTCATTACATCTAAGCAAACAAAAATAAACCTAGCCTAGCATGTTAAAAGAAAGACAAGCATAAGATATAATCAAACAACACATAGACATATTGAATGATTGATAGATTACTTATCTTTAATTAAACATGGAAGAAAAGAGGGTTTGAAACCCTAAAATTACTACAAAAGTCGACTAGGGTTCGTACCCTAAAAGTTCCCCTACCAAAAGTTCTCTCCTAATGAATAAAAAATCCTAAAATATATATAGAAAATACATTCTGACGGTGTCAGGTTTTAGCCTCTGACCGTCAGCCCGCCGTGTTAGGGTTCTCAGATCACCTAGATCCACTTCTGACGCCGTCACTCTTTAAAGTTCACTGGGTCGTCTCTCTCTAGCATTACACGAGACGGCCTTCTTTTCCTAACACCTGACGCCGTCAAGTGTTAAAGCTTGATTTCTTAACTTGGGCGTTTGGTACAAAATAAATCAAACTCTTTTGTCTTCAAGTGACGACGTCACCTTTTGGTGTATGATGCCGTCAGGTGTGATTTCCAGCATGATTTTGAGACTTTGTCATTTTCTTCACTTTTATGCTCCAAAAACGTCCAAAATGCGATGTTTTCCTAAATTCTTCTCAAAAGTACCTAAAATGACAAAAGGAACAATTTAAGGTAATATTTGACCATAAAATCATGAATTAGGGATTAAATGACCCTTTAAAAGCATAACACTTTTCGCCTCATCAAGGACTTGTTTCATTCTTATGGGGAACCCTGCATAATCTATCGACCGCTCATTACGAGTTATGTTGATACTGAAACAGGAGACACCACTCCAGTCTCCGACAACCAAAATGCACTATTGAGTCTAGAGCCAAGAGATCATCAATAATCTCATTAGGACACACTTATAATATGCGTGCTGTTTCATATACCGTGAAAAGTAAGAAAATATACATGAAGAGTCCTACGCATTACCCTTGTGGTATTGCCAGAACATCTGAGTGATACGAAAGTATTCACAATGAGGATGGAAATCCCTCTAGAGCCAACATCAAACAAACTCTTGGTGGGTGACATATGAGATCCTTTATGGATCAAACTTGTGACAACTGGAAAGAAACAATGGGGCGATTCACTTTTGAATCAAACTTGTTCCAGGAAATGAATTGATGGATACTTTTGGAAAACCTTTGATGTGCTCAAAAATTGCTTTCGAGCACATCGACTGTGCATAATTTTTCAAACAAAAGTATTTGTGACTAAAAATTGATATTTCTCGTAAAACTTTCGTTGTATTACAAAAAATTATTTATTTAGCAATACGCAATTGTTTTTCAAATCAATTTCTCATTAATCAGTGAATTCCAATTCACTGGTTCACTTACTCCGTATTGTCTACTTTGAGATGCTCCGGTTTGAGAACGACTAGTACAATTGCGAAACCCTGTCAAGGAAATTCTTCGGAATTCTACCTAATCACAGGCAGTATTTAACAATTTATACTGATCAACGGGGAACCGTGGTTCTTGCAACCCTATTCAACGAAAGTGAACAAAGACAGGTTCGTTTGTTTATTGCTAACTATTGCTTGCATGAACTTCTGACGGTTGCAGCTGATGGTCAATGGGACATCAATTCATTACCTCATGCTCACACCGCACACTCACATTCAAAAGAAATCATGATAGCAGAATGACCTACAATAATGCTTCCGCAACTCTGATGCTAATTATCATGATCTAGAAAAGTGTGAGCATGACGGTCCGATGGTCACTCATCACATGGAGGCGATTCCACAAAGGATGATTTGGAGATTTACTGTGGCTGATGATCTTGATGAAAGCTCAAAGATCACACAAGTCAATGGAACTTATGCTCAAAGATCACTACTTGCCGTACAAAGATTGCACTTGAAGAATCAAAAGATACAAGCTAGAGCTAAAGATCAATTTATAGAATGCTAAGCTTCAATTTGTTTTTCCTGAGGTGACCTCCCTTAGGGGAGATTGTTAGGATTAAGAAAAAGGTTCGTGTTGAGGCAACATGATCAAGATCTCTTTATGTTTTAATGATGACAAATAAACCATCGAAACACATAAAATAACAAACGTTAGCCAAAATTCCCCGGAGCCCATATCTGCTCCTGGCGCGCTGCCCGCGCGTCAACGCGCGAGAGACGCGCCAGGCTACTGTATGGTCTCGGGCGAAATTTGAAAGTTGGCTTTCCCCTTACCCGACAAATGTGGATCTTTCAATACATGTATGAATATGCTATGTGCTTAATTGAGAACACTCGAAACGAGTTTTGGGATTAGAGAGATCCAACTTTTAAAAGCACCCATTTACGGGAAAACGCCAACTCATGTTTTCTAACTATCGCCTCTAGCCAAGGCTTTTCCAAACTAAAGGAGCTTATATACTTCACGTAACATCATGTGAAAGCATCCATATGCTCATATCCCGTGCTTACGTCTTCTCTAATCACGTAACGGGTTTACTCCCTTATTGGTCAAACTAAGTTCAAGGTCTCTTTGCATAAACGCATCCTTTCCCGCATGGGTCATGCTTTACATCAAGGCAAAGCACTTAACTTGTTTGAACCAAGGTATTAGTTGAGAACGTCGAGTCATGGAAAGTCACGAGATATGAAATTATGGATTCTCGACGTTGTGTTACTTGAACTTATAAGTAACCTATGATTTTCTCAACTTATAGTCTTAATTGTCTAAACCTTTTCTTCTTAATGACAATTAGATTACTTCTTAATCTTCTTATTAATCTCATTTTTACAAAAGACAAATACCACCAAATCTCCCACAATCCTTCCCAACATTCTCTTACAATATTCTCTTACAAAAGTGTACCTTTGTCCCTTCACATACTCCTACACAATATTCCCTCAATCTACCAACTTCCCATACAATCCTATACATACACACATACTTACCTTGTACATTTGTACACACACTTCTCTACACACACTCTATTTCAAATTTACACACACTACTCACAACCAACTCCTCTCTACACATACTTTCCAACTCACCATATCCTTCCATATCCAATCATATCCAAATCTCTTACATATTCTCTTACAACATCACATCCCTTACACAATCCAACTCATATCTTATATCGCTTACACACTTTACATCTCAACTATCCATTCCCATACAACACATCTCAACCCTCCATATTCAACACATGGGAATTATTTGAAAATCAAAGGAGGCTCCCTTTGATCCTAGCCATCCAATTCAAACAAAATCATCTCAACCCTCCATCTCATTCTTTCCCCCCAAGCAAAGGAATATCCTTTGGAATATGCTTTCTCAACCTAACCATGGTTCACTTCTAACCTAACCATGGTTACCTCTTAACCCAACCTTACTCACTCTTCCCTAGTGAGGAATATTCCATGGCATATTCTCTTCTATTATGCCATGTGAGGAATACCCATTCTACCCCTACCAAATTACCCTTTCTACTCTTCTACCCTTGGTATTTGGTTTTCTTATAAACACTTCATAAAACATTTTCCAAATTGGCTGTGAGTTGGTAAACCTTAGATTGATTAATGTTAAGGTTTAGTGTGAAGTACAATTGGGGGTTTAGCAAGGATAGGTATTTATAAGATCCAACACCCAACACTTGGGAATCTTATGATAGAGTCCTGGCGCGCTTCCCACGCGTTGACGCGTGGGTGTCGCGCCGACATCGGTAAAATATTCCCAAGTTTGGGTCTTGGCCTATAAATACCCCCCTTGCCTCTTGTATTCCTCACCCCTTGCCATTATTCTTTCTCTCTATATTCTTTCTCTTTAATCCCTCTAATTCTGTCTTGTGTTCTTAGTTAAACACTTAACATCTTTGAAAGAACACATCTCCTTGCAAGGGAAGCATCTCAAGAACTTAATCCACTCTTGTGATTGTGTCGAGGGTCTTCTTATCTCTACCCTTTCTACTATAATCGAGTCTCTAGGTTAGGTTAGGGCTTGATTAAACAAACATTCATTCATTCATTCAATTGTTTGTAAGGGAAGTCTTGTGTCTTGGTGACCAAGCCTAGATCATTGGGGATCTAGTTGGGGTTTGATACTTCCGGGTGGAAGTTTTGGTTGTGGTCTAGGTGACCAAGTGTAAGTCGAATCACGAGATTCTTTAGGGTGGTTTCCGAGGGCGGACTACCGTTTGGGAGTAACTCCTTCTTTGTGAGCATCGATATCGGTGAATATCGGTGGAGTGAATTGTAACGGTTTGTAGTCCACCGAAAGGATTATACTAGTGTAATAGTATCGTGTCATGGATTCGCAACTGGACGTACGGATGGTATAAACCCCCCATCCCGAACCAGTATATATCGTGGGGTTCTTTACTCGCTTTATATACTTGTGATTGTGTTTGTGGTTGTTCTTAATTAGACCACTTGGTTGTCTTCTTGGCTTAAAGCTTTTAAACGTTCTAAAAGCCAAAGAAACCGTATTCACCCCCCTCTACGGTTCTACAATTGGTATCAGAGCGGAATACTCAAGTTTTTGAGCGTTAATGCCTTCCCGAGAAGTCGTTTTAAGTCAAAAACTTCTTTCCCAAAAATCTAAAATCCTAACTAAGATTTTTGGTAAAGTAGAGTATAGATCCATGGCTCAAGAGAACTATATTGAGGGGTGTTCTATGCAAAGACTACCTTTGCTAGAAACCGATGGGTTTTGTTTTTGGAAAACCCGGTTTGAGACCTATGTTAGGTCCAAGGACCTTGACTTGTGGGAGGTCATTCAAAATGGAGACTTTGTTTTCATGATGCTTGATCCGGAAACCAAGTTAATGGTTGAGAAACCATATTCGGAACTCAAAGAAGATGAGAAGAAGAAGATTGTCAAAAATCAAGAGGCTAAGATGATGATCTACAATGTTCTACCTCGAAGGGAGTTCGAAAGAGTTCATGTGTGCAAAACCGCTAAGGAGATGGCATTCTCTCATCATCACTCATCAAGGCAATTCACAAGTTAAGGATTGCAAGATTGACTTACTCATTCAACAATATGAGAAGTTTGTAAT
>LBNU01013193.1:41812-52486 GCA_014162995.1 Artemisia annua
CAAGCAAATCCCAAGTGTAAGGGTATTTGATGAGACGAAAAGTGTACCCGTTTTAAGGGGTCATTTAAGCCCTAATTCGAGTAAATGTGATCAAATATTGCCCTAAATCGTTCCTTTTGTCATTTTAGGTACTTTTGAGAAGAATTCTGGAAAACATGCATATTTGGACGTTTTTGGAGCATAAAAGTGAAGAAAATGACAAAGTCTCAAAAGAAGCTGGATTTCCTACCTGACGGCGTCAGAGTCACAAGGTGACGCCGTCAGCCAACGTTGACAAAGGAGTGAAATCAGATTACACTAGATGCCCTATGAAGAAAACAAGATGTTTACACCTGACGGCGTCAGGTGTTAAATGGAGTAGGCCGTCAGGTGTAATGCTAAAGAGTGACGGCCCAGAGTGCATTAAAGGGTGACGGCGTCAGAAGTAGATCTAGGCCATCCGAGAACCCTAATGGTGGCGAGCTGACGGCGTCAGACCCTATAACCTGACGCCGTCAGAATGTAAAATCTATATATATATATATTTCTATTTTTCATTCATTAGTGTGGAACTTTGGTGGAACTTTTAGTACAAACCCTAAAGACGAATTTAGCTGTATTTTCAAGGGTTTTTCACCCTTTAATCCTTCATGTTCAATGAAAGATAAGTCCTCACTTAAATTAATCAATATGTCTATGTGTTGGTTAATTATATCTTATGCTTGTCTTTCAATTAACATGATAGGCTAGATTTTTCTTGTGTTTGCTTAGATCTAATGAAACCTAACTATTAATTATTGGTTGATTGGTGTGTTATTACTTTGTTGGGATGAATGTTTCATCAATGTTAGGCTTAAGAAAACTGGCAATACTCCTATATGGTAACATGCTTGAATGTCTTAAGAAACATGTAACTAAGGCATACTAGGTTATTAAGGTAGTATTTAACGCATGAGCCACTGTTTACAATCCCTATGATTATGTATACGCATAGTTGTAGGAGGAGATAAGAGCTCATAGAATTGGGGAGATATGTATGCCACCCCATGAATTGTTAAGGAATACACCCGTCATTCACACAAGTAATACATACACCAATTAACCCGTAAAAGATAGTTAGGGAGTAAGGAAGTCTAAGTAAACACATTTGTCTCCATATAAGTTTTCACAACCACAATAGTTTAGTTATTTTATTTTTTATTGCAATTGTAGTTTTTGGGTTAGTTGACTGGCAACCAATTCCGCCCACTCCTCCAAAACCCGAGATTTTACTTTCTTTCCATAAAATATAAAAACACAAAAATAATCTTCCTTCACCTTTAGACCTTTTAGAGTAGTTTTTCTATCATAACGAACACTATTCCCTGTGAGAGAACGATCAATCCCTCATACTTACCACTACACTATACTACACCGACCAGGTACACTACCTGGTGGGATTGCAAGCTTCTCAAGATCCCTTGAGAGGTAAAACCTGTTGCGTGGTCGCAATCCCACGCGCATCAATAACTTTCACATAAGTATCTTAACAAATTCTGAACTTCAATTTTAATACTTAATGTGATTCATCACATTTCATAATTCAACAACGTCTTATTAATCTTCTAGGAGTCTAATTGAGTATATTCAATCCGTACTCAATTTCTAACCTTGATAACTTTTGGAAGAAAAGAAGTTATAGTTATCTTTAATCAAACAATACCAATAGAGTTTGATTCTCCTAACTGAACACACCATAAACTTGTGGTATTTCATTAGGACTCATATTGTCAGACAATCTATCAATATGAAACATAAACTTATATCTTTTAGCTTGTCTATTTACCAACTAAATCAACTTAATGATGGAATAGAATTTCCAAGCCTCTTTGCATGCTTTATAACCCAAGTACTTATTAATCAAGTTACTTCATGTTCATGTCTCAACAAGAAGACATAAACTGTTATAATCCCATTACACGTTATTAATCATTGATCAATTCAATGACTTCTTGTATATGTCTTAATTAAAAAACGTAACAAGCTAACGTCTTACTTTACATTATACTAAGCCTTGAATAAAGACTTCATGTTTATAACTATACAATAAAGTATAAACATGTATAATTAAAGTAATCATGAACACCATCATTTGGTTTCAATAATATTTTCAAGTTAACTCACTACTTCATTTATTAATGTCATTCTAAGAATACATAATTATTGAAGTAGTATTATATTACTTCATGCATTTATGTCATTCCAATAATACATAAATATTATAGTTGAAGTTGTCTTGTTATTATATTGACACATGTTCTAATAGAAGTCTAATTTAGAAACAGTAAATTATCCATGTAGGTCTAAGAGAAAATAGAAATTCACCTTGTTGTTAGAATTTAGTCTGCGTCTCACGTTTACTAAATTTCAACACCAAGTGTTTCTTAGATTAGATGTATTAATCATATTAGAACTATAATCTTTTACTTTGCAGTTAAGAGAATCCTTTAAATCATATTCTTATGTGTTGTACTTTGCACATAATGAAGATTTCTCCCACTTGTGCATGGAACAACATCATGTACCGCATAAACAACACGCATGCGTTTGTTAATGTGAACAATATGATTTTTGCCATTAGCATAACTAGTAGATATATAGTTACTCAATCAATCAAGGAGACGCACATGACTATCTTTGAAAATATTTGTGTCTATATTTGGAAAGTAATTATCTTGAGACATTCAAAAGATAATCTGAGTTACAATCAAGACAATAAGTCTTGTAACTCCCACTGAATTAGAGAACATTACAATAATCCCTTATTCAGTAATAAGAACACAATGCTCCCACTGAATTTGACAACATTGTAAATGTTTCATCATCAGTGAAAGGAAATAGTGTATTATTTACTTTCCTACATCTTTTAAGAAAACCTATTCCAACAATTATATATAGGTTCTAAAAGTATGTATTCTACTAGGTAAATGTGATTCATCACATTCCAAACAGTTAACTTGAAAAAACTGAGCATGCAATTTCTTCCTGAAAAGATCTACCATTCCAACAATTGTATGTAGTATCTTTAAATGGTCATAGCAAAACAACTAGATAAAATTGCTAGTTTGTCTTTTACCATTCTTGCGGTAATTTGTCTAGTTTCTATTTTAATAACTTATAAAGTGCAAATCATCTTACTATTAAAGATTGCTATGAGTTATGTATTTAGAACATAGACAATTCTAATTATCCTATTATACCTTTCTCATTCATGAAAAGGATTAGGATTAAGTCTCACTTCTCTATATGGAAAGAAGACTATGTTTATTCTTTTTGTAAAGTTGATCCTAACCAAAAACCCATACGGGTGTAGATCAATTTACTTGTGAAAAGAATAACTCATGTTTACGGTTCAATGTTGCATTAATACATTTAAAAGAATTTGCAAAATTCAATTTTAGTATTTTCGATAATACATATTTTCAAGAAAACAAGACCCAAGGATATATTCATATAACCAAATAATTTTCTTGAAAACCTAGGATCCAACTTTTCATAAGTTTCATTACATCAGTTGATCTGCTAGTAATGAAAGTATAAAAGATGGTAATCTGTCGAACAATAATTGGCAAACAATTTTCCAATTCCTAGATCATTATGGGATTTACATCAAATTGATTCATCAATTTGTAATGTAAGCATGTTTCATCCCATCTCATGCCGTAAGTTCTAGGTCTCACGCATCAACTTACTTAAGTCGTCTAACTTAGAAACTGCAAATTCTCTATGTGTGGTCTCACGCACACTCGGAAATTTGCCTTGTCATTAATCTTTGGCCTAGGTCTCACGTATACCAAAGAATTAATTCCAAGTGTTCCTTATAGTTAGATGGCATGTAACTTAAATTTTATTAGGGTATTAATTTTTGATGTGAAATCAAAACATGTATAAAGATGCATGCACTCACCTTTATAACATAAGTTTTCAAAACAATTTTAATTACCAATTAGCAAGATAAAATTAAAATCTTTTTGCTTGAGGTATTGGGTTCACCAATTAAAGAAGAACCTACAATTATCATCCACCAAGTGGAATTAAGGTAAATCACCCTTAAGATGATATTGTACATATAATGGAGATATAGGTATGATGTCTTTAACGAACTCATAAGTGTATGGAAACCAAAGGTAGACACTAGGCTCTTTCCAAACCTTGTTTCCATCACTATGAATTTGTCTAAAGATGACTTACTTTCAAAGCCATATGTACAAAAACATCAATCAAGCAAAAGTTTATAACTTTCATCTTAAAACATATTAAAAACTTTTACAATACAAATCTCGTCACGAGGATGCATTTAACGCATTACGGCATGTAAGGCCAACCCCTAAGTATGACACATAACATTTCGTAGTGTAAAGTTCTTAATAATAATTATGTTTCACCATTATTAGTCCAATTAATTTTCTTTTCGTAAAATTACCCTTTTTATTGCTTACAAACTTGTCAAACATATAACAATAAAACAAGTAATTATAAAAGAAAACAAATAATCAACTAATAATCAAACAATTATAAAAGGTGAAACAACTAGCCACATGCATACTTAATTAGATAAACCCTAATTAAATCAATTCTAGATTTTCATAACGTGTATAATTAACTAAAGCTTTCACTTTGTACAAGTGAGCCACATCCATCGAATAAACGATTGCGTAAGCTAGAGTTAATTAATACACCACATAACACATAAATTGATTTTAATTACACTTGAGGTCTTCCCCAATTTTTAGATCTATCTATTAATTACATGTGTAAAACAAGTTACTAACAATTAAGACAAATAACCAATCCATGACTAACATGCATGTTTCGTCATGGATTCATGCATAACAATTACCACATAGTTCACATAAACACGTTGCAAACCTAGGGTTTCTAATCCAATTGATTAAAAAATTAGACCACAAACCCTAATTAGGGTTCATGGAAATCGTACCCCCCCCCCAATTTAGGGTTAGGGTTTCGAAAATTTTTCAAACCCTAGATCTAAAGCACTAACATGTTTATCTAAAACAATTAAAGATACGTTTTTTATGGTTTTAGTAAGCAATTACATGTTATACATGGCTCGTGATGCCACTGTTAGAATTTAAATACCATGACAATTATATAAGTATTCTAATATCAAGTAGTCACATATGCGGAAGCGTAGGATCAAGTATAACATATAAAGGTTAACTAAAACATAAAGAAAACGTACCGTATGCAATTCTTGATTCTTGAACAATTGAAGAACCCTAATTAGGGTTTATATTAGATCAATGAATAACCCCTTACCATTTTGTTATTCGATCTCTTGATAACAACTATAGTGAGTTGTTACCTCGTTTTTGTACACACAAACTCAATTGAATAAAAGAGATTGCAAGATCTAAACAAAAACACTTAGATTTTGATAAAACGAAATCGGTCCAAAACCCTAAAGGGTGTTTGGTCGATCGGTTACAAGAAGGAGAAAAGAAAAGAAAACAAAGCTTAGGGTTTGGTGCACAAGAGATGTATATCAATGAATGACCCTAGCCTTTGTATATATACTAGATGAAAACTTGGAGGACAAGTTTGTGTGGGTTGGGTTTCCCCACCCCTATTCGACCGACCATGGAGTCCAAGAGAGGATTCCGGATCCTTCTTGGCTCCTATTTTCATCCTAGTCCTTTTCTTTTCCTTTTAACGATAGTTAGTCCGTACACTTAATAACTAACGATCGTCAAGTCCTTTAAGTGTTTAAATAATTACATATATACATAACATTTAATATATATAATTATTATGCTTTTATTCTCGTTTGTATTGTGTGCAATCCTGAGGTCTCGGTTTCGATACTAGACATGCACGTATTAATATTTATCCATAAAACCAACAATTAAGTGCCCCTTCACTTATGCACACCCTTACCAACTCAAGTACACGTAGACACGAACACTTGATCACTGGAATTATATTCATCCTAACCTGGTAGAGCCCGATGTTATTAGCAGCTACTAAACTTAAAGTATTTAGGTTTTCACTAGAGAATATCGCATTCGGAATATTAATTATAAGCCATTGATCAGCCTCATTTGTATTCCTAGCAAGCTTCTTACTACATATTGTTAGGGAAAGCTCCTTGAGAATATTTTTAGAAGCTAATACTTGAAACCAATTTTCAACAGGAGAAGGCAGTGACAATTTCTCAATGCCTAAGTGAAGACGAAGACATTCGATGGGCATGTTGTCATTTAGATACCGTAAAAGAGTGCAATCAATCAACTTAATGTAGTCTATATCTTCTTGTTTGGTCAGATGAACATTCGTTACAAATGTAGTAAACCTGAGGGTAGGGATGGTAGACCAAGCGTGTAGCCATGACTTGGACAAGACACATGTGCGGGCGGCATCTTTTTCGGGCAATAGTGATTGTATATGATGGATCAACTCATTCGGAACATATTTAGATTGTAATGTGATGCTTAAAGTCCCTTCTTCTTCCATTTCTTTTGCTATGACAACATTTTTGCCATTACTATGATCTAAAAACACCTTTAAGAATTTGATAATCATCTTGCAAAGTAAAAACAACAACAACAACAACAAACCCAATCCCGCCGGAGCAGGGTAAGGAATCATCTTGCAAAGTAAAGAAGTTAATTACTTTCAAAATCGTTGGCTGTACGTCTTCAAAAGTTTGCAGAAGAAGAAATCATTTTAAAAGCTCTTTTTTTATATATACTAGGTATGGTTATAGCCGTGCCAAAGCACGGCCCAGGAACGTCTAATAATTTCTCAAATACAGGCGGTGTGTGTCAAAGAACAACGATATAGCGTTGCATATTTTTTTAAGTTGGTTTTAAGTATTGTTAACCTTGGATTCTAGATCATTTATAGTGAGGTAGATAACTTTTCAATAAAAGAACACATGTTCTCACACTTATTGTATCATTGTGTCTTAATTGACACTTTAACCAATATGCTATTGTGTGATATGGTATTTACACGTCACAAAGTCAATAGTCACGGGTATAAATAAAATCAAACTACAAAGTGAAAGAGATAACGAACTATATTAATAAGGTGTATCAATAAGGTGTCAATTTACAGATTTGATAACGACAAGTAAAAGTATGTTTATTGGGCAGCGGCGACCGATAACAAAGCTATATATGCCTCTGTCATATACATTAAATAATTTCTTATTAAGTCTGCCTAATACTTTGATATATAATTTGTGGTTAACAAAATTACTTTGACATATAAAAGTAACTGAACTTTTATACAACAAGCAAAAATGCATACACTACTTAGAGCATAAGGTGTAGTGAAGCAACTTTGCTCTTGTCTCACAAAGTGTCACATCATCTTAAAACTTCTATAACAAAACCTGCTCTATCATAACACACAAAAATGTCTTCATTTGGGTCCCACCCACACCCAATTTTATTTTCTTTTCCTCTTCATTTTTGCTACACAGATGCAAAAGCGTTTTTGTCTCTGGTGCTTCACTTCCCCAGTGAAGCTTCAAACGGCGAGCAATGAAGAGGAGTCACGGTGTGGTGAAGAGAAACGAAGAGGAGTGAAGTGCATGCCATGTATGAAAGACAAGCACTTGTAAATCACTACTCTTATTAGCTCCCTTACTTCAAAAAATAAATAAATAAATAAATAAATAAATAAATAAAATAAAAAAAAAATAAAAATTATGAGTACTGTGTTGTGTCCACTTAGGTCTTCGGGTAGGTAAACTTTGTACAATAAAAAAAATTTGCAGGTCATTCCTTGTCAAAAAGATAATAACACACGTATAGTATTAAAAAAAATAATAATAAAAAAAATACACATGTACTGTACAATTTTGAGAGGTTAATACGTGTAAAATATGTGACATGACAATACCTACCTATCTTTTTTCTTTTCACTATTCATTTGTCTTTTACTATGCAGTATTTTCATTTGCCATGATTTTTGACATCTCTTTTTTTTGGAGGGACTCTCTTTCTTCACCTTATTCTTGAGTTTATCATGATATAGATCAAGAAGTCTCAAGTAGTGCTCTAAATAATAAACACAACCTACTAAAACAATGTTCCTATACAGAGCATCGTTTATCAATATTGCAAAATCCAATATTCCAACTGATATGACAATGGTACAAGCAACGATATATAAATCAGTACACGCTATAACAATATAAGCCAATTATTTTTAAATAATCGAATTACGTTTACAATAATATCGAGAATATATAAAGTTCCCTAGTATAAACGTTTAAGTAAATGTACATTTCTTATTAATATCATATATTACAAATTTATGTACGATTATATAATAATATGTGTTTCCTTAAGTTAAGTACTTGATGGTACTATTGGACAAGTCAATAAATATACAACATATTTGCAACCTTATTGTACCCTATCTCTATTCTTACCAACTCTCTTTATGAAACTTCTCTTCTTTTGAAAAACACACAATACACAATATCTTGTCATATCATGAATAGCAACAATAAAGATTTTTTCAGTTTCAACACAGTGTGTATATTTATATATTTATTAATATCATAATCAATAAACACTCAAGCAAAAACATTTTCTGGTAATATAATATATGTTACGCAATGCCATAGTGGTAACTATGAAATTACTGTTCAAGTTATGAAAGTTTGCCAATTATCGGGTAATATGGAGAACAAAATTGTTGGTTGTAGTTCAAAGTATAAACAAAGATTATTAGTTTGACAATTATAAATGTAAAAATGGTAAAGAACCCAAGACAACACTATGTTACACCCAACCAACCACCCCTTGGTGTATATTGTTCTTATTAATGATTCAAGAAGATAAGTCCCCAAACGGATTCTTACCAGTACAATACAAAAAGACAATATGTGATCTCTTCTAGGAAGACACCACACAAATAACCTCACATACAACGAATCACTCAAACACTCAGAATCATAAGATCAAAAGATTGATCTTATGGAAGACAATAAGAAAACTAATGATATCAAAGTGATATCTACAATAAGAAGACAACTGTGTGTGATTGAGAGAGAAAACAGAATACAGATTTGCAACTTATGAAACCCTAAAGAGAATGAGATGATTATATAGGAACTGAAGTTTCACTTAAGTCCTCCTATATCTTCATTGTTGACTTTGAGCTCCCAAACTTGACCACAGCTAAAATACTTTGTATAGAGTGCAAGACCAGTCCTCCAACTTAATATATCAGCTTGCCATACTCTTTAACACCCCTCCTCAAGCTGAACATCTTTATCATCTGCACTTCCTTCTTCTGTCTTTACTCTAACTCCAGAATTCAATTCACCTGCAAACATATCTAACAAACCAAGTTTTTTGCAAAGAACTTTATGTTGTATTTGACCAAGACATTTGGTAAAAATGTCAACCACTTGATTGTTAGTGTAAATTTTAATAGTTTTAATAACACCTACAGCCACTTTTTCCCTAACCAAGTGAACATCAAGCTTAAAGTGTTTTGTCCTTTCATGAAACACAGGGTTAGCAGCAATTTGAATTGTTGCACTGTTATCACAAAAAATATCAACAGGAAACAAATTTTTCAATCCAAGACTATGTAACATGTTTCCCAACCATATAACCTCAGAAGTAGTAGAAGCAAGGCTTCTATACTCAGCCTCAGCAGAACTCCTAGACAAAGTAGCCTGTTTCTTACTTTTCCAGGAGATAAGTGAATCACCTAGAAAAACACAAAAGCCAGTAACTGATTTTCTAGTGATAGGGCACTTTGCCCAATCAGCATTAGCATAAGCTCTTAACTTTAGATCAGAAACCAGTTCCAGGAGAACTTTTCAAATATTTCAAAACTCTTAATGCAGCTTTAAGATGTGACTTTAAAGGTTTATGCATATGTTGACTTAAACAATGCACATCATAACTAATATCAGGTCTGGTATTAGTTAAATAGATCAACTTTCCTACCAATTTCTGATAATTAGTTATATTGTTTAAAACTTTATCACTCTCATTTTCAAAAGAGTTTAAGATTGTATTTTCTGGAACTGGAGAATCAACAGGTTTAGCTGCTAGTAAACCATATTCACACAACAACTCTAAGCAGTATTTTCTTTGTGACAAACAAATACCACTACTGTATCTCAAAACTTCAATACCAAGAAAATAATTCAACTCACCCAAGTCCTTAATCATAAACTTGGATCTCAAAAACTGCTTAAAACTTTGTATCTCAACTTCATTGTTACCAGTGATCACAATATCATCAACATAAACAAGAAGAGCAACAAACACAGAGCCTTTTTGTTTAACATATAATGAATAGTCAAACTTACTTTGAACAAAACTGTGGAAAACTAGAAGGGGGGTTGAATAGTTTTACGTCTTTTTAATTTATAAGCCTTGTTTATCAAAACACCAATTCAAACTTTATGTTTCACCAATAGATTTGCACAATTATAAGTAACGATATCAACAAGTATATGATATGACAAATGTGAAGGTAAGTAAATAAGTAAAGAGATAGAGTTGGAAAAATGGCACCGTGAGACAAAGGATTTATAGTGGTTCGGCTACGAATCTCCTCTTCGTCCTACTCCACTCCCCGAGCACCTAACTCGGGAGTTTTCTTCACTATGTCAACAAGCTCCCTTATGGCGGAGAAAACCTTACACAACTT